>JAAGAY010003421.1:10227-22588 GCA_011801015.1 Ardeotis arabs
GCCTCTGCTGAACCTCGCCTGCAGCTGAAGCAAAAGTTACTTATTCCACGTACCCATTCAGAAAACTAACAGCTCCTGCCACAAGCAAGGTTTTTGCGTGCCCCCCAGGATCTGCAGGGCATCGGCCCATCCCCACGTTTCCCACCTGGTGGTCTGTGGCCCGCTGCATGGACTTCCCACAGCTCCCAGGGACCAGCTCTGGGTGAGCCGTGTCCAGGTGTGGCTGCTGCAATGCAGACCCCAACAGCCTAAGGTCCCCCCAGAAATCTGTCGCTGTGCACCAGTACGTGGACACGGTCCTGCAGGTCTTCATCTGGATACACACGGATGTGAGTCAAGCAGAGTTGGCTGTAAATCAGCCAAGGGAGCTTGAATCCTCCACTGCCTCTTGCAGTGTGAAGGCTGCTCTTGTGCTGCCTGCAGCTTCACAGTGCTCAGGCTGTCCATCCCCTCCACCCTACATGCCGTATTTATGGAGCTGGGACAGCCCGTGGTGCTAAGTGTCTGTTTGAGCTCTCACAGAGGAACAGGAGTTGGATGGTAACATTTTTCCCAAGCTGATTTCCAACACTTTGGTCTTAACCTCACTAAGTTTTCCATGCCCATTTTTACAATACCACATTTTCAAACGTGAAATAATCATGGGATACTAAACGATTCCTTTGTTATTGGCCTGAACGGAAACAAATCCTACCTCAGCTGAACCCAAATCTGCTCCAAGCAGAAATAATGTCCTGTTTTGATTCCAATGGATCCTCGGATCTTGTGGATCTTCATCTGATCTAGCTTAGCTTAGAATTTACTGAACTTCGATGTGCAGCTGCTTTACAATATTCAAGTATAAACCAAATATCTGTGAAGCACATTGATTCTTAATCAAAAGCAGCATTGGCAGCAGGTTGTTTTTTTTTTTTATTGTAAGCAAAGTTTTGGGTGCAAATATCCAGCAATATCCACTACACATCCTTCTAAAAAGACTGCTTAAATCCAGCTAAAAGAAATACATGCCACACTCACTCTAAAAGGATGGTAAAATTATTTATTCTTATATTAGTTTACCTATACAGTGATGACATTTGGCTAGAAAAATGCCTGTATCTTAGTAAGAGATATTCAAACAACTACAAACTGTCAATAAATACGTTAAAAACATACTGTATGCTGATGTAGAAATACCCTATGCTCTTATCCAGTTATACAGTATTGGTTACTTATCCAGTACAGTATTATTGAAAAGTTTTTTGGTGTTTTTCATGCAACATCAAAATTCTTCCTGACAATTCATGCTATACAACACTTTTTTTTTCTTTATTAGGAATGGGATGAAATTTAAAATCCTGTTTACAAGTAGTAAAAATCGCTGAAAATTTTAACATAAATCTCTCAATTGTCATAATAAAAAGAACCAATTTAAAGAAGTTTGTCTTTAAAAAAAATTGATTTTCTCAACTAGTTATTTATAAAACAGGCAGTATTTCAAAAGGGATGTTTCCATCACCCAGGATGAATCATTTGTGCTTCAAAATTTTAAAATGAATATTCATGGCAAAAACCTAAACCCAAATGATAGGTAGAGGAGAGGTTACAGTACGGACTGGCTAAAACCGAGCATGCTTTCAAAATCTGTCCAGGAACACACTAAACACTTATCCACGTCACTACGCCATCACTTACTCTAACAATTAGAAATGGAGTTTTAATAATACTTAGCTCTTTTCATGCTCAAAATTCTTCGCAAACATTTAAATAGTCCTAACACTTCTGCAAGTATTATTATCCCCATTTTACGCTTGGGGTGGTAGAAGCAGAGAGGGCTGGGAATTCGCCAGGATACAGACTGCATCCTTTCCCCCTTGCCTCCCTTGATTCTCCAAGTTCTTTATCACTGCCTGTATTTTACACTCAACATACTGGAGAGTCCCAGGAAACATGGGTGGTATGTTTCCATCAGTTATTAGTGGTTATTATGCAGATTGTGCCACTTTGAAAGTTACATGACAAATATTAAAGTAATAATCAACATGATATCCACATCCGAGGCTCGGGACTGATGTCCTAGAATGCCACACCATTTTCAAACCAAGCTTGCTCTTTCTGTAACAAAGTGTTAGGGACACGAGGCCTAATTCTCTCTGTTGTACAGCCAAGATGACTCTTAAAGTCTGTCATGGCAGTGCAAAAGAATAAAATCTGTCCCTCACCATCTGTCCCTGGGAACACGGAACGCCCCTACAGTGGCCCAGTACATCCTGACATCACACAACAAAAAGGACATCGAGATCCAAACAAAGATTTCAGATGTGCTAACCCACCATGAGGTACAGATAACTAAGGTCTCTTCCCCCCCGCCCCCAAATTTGAAAATATTTGGGTCTGAATCATGTCCTAGAAACCCTGTGGGAAACTAAATGCCTAGCAATGAGATTGCAGATACGAAATATGGTATTTTGCCTTTGTCTTAGTATCAGTCCTCAAATCATATTATTTCCATTGATATCAACATTCTGCACAGAAAGGGCATTTTTGATTTTGCCACATTTGCCCTCCTGAATTTTCTACCTTATGCCTTGCAGTCTGTGCGCCATTTTGATTTTTATCTTGCCTAGTTTACTCTTACTCTAAACCCAGCTTGGTTTCTTGCTGTCTCTTGACAAGCTCCGGGTTTGCTCTGCCAGTGGACTGCAGGAGCAATGGATAACGTTGTGGTGTTTCACTACCTGATCTGTGAGAGATGAGAGACACAAAATTCTGTCAGTTGTAATAACAAAGTGACCGAGTGTGCAAAATTACATCCCTCTTACAGGCACCCAAAAGGCTTTAAAAAGGCACGTGTATTCTTTGTGACTTGTCCCTCGGTGCCTGATTTTGGTGGTTTTAGTGCGTCTCCAATAAACCCCACATAATGCACACATTCCCTTGGAGGGAACTTGCAATAAAATTAAGATCTTCAGACATACTTCATAGTTAGCCGTTGTTACTCAGCAGCTGTCTTGCTCTTTAACAAAAACTAGAGCTGCACTACCTGTGACAACTGGGTTCTTACAGCAACCTCAGTCCCTAATCCATCTTCTCTCTCCTTTCCGAAACATCCAAATTTCTAGCAGAGCAGAACAGTGCGTGTTATGTGGGCTTCTTCCCAAGCAGGTATCCAAAGCTCTTCCTGCCTTCTGCAGAGCTGGTAGGCCAGAAAACATCTCTCTCGCGCAGATGTGGAAGCAAAAGTACAGGAGTTTTGCCCCCCTTCTTCCAGCAGCACAGCCAAGAGCTGGCAAGCTGGCTGAGCACCTTGCTTCTGGCCATGTCCTGAGAGCTGAGAAGCGCCTGTGGCTTCTTTTGACTTCAGATGGGGACTGTGGATGTTTACCACCGATGGAAATCAGTCCCAAGGCACTAGGCAGGAACGGAAAGGACATAACAAAGCTATTGTGACCTGGGGGTACTCTATACAGCTGAAATACCAGGATAGAAAAGTAAGAGGCATTCGCATCTTCCTCTGGGCTTCCTGGAAAAAAAAAAACAAAAACAAAAGATGCAAGATCCCAGGCAAATGTTTTCCCTGCATGATTGAAGCCATTCTCCCCACTTCAAAAATCCAGGAGATGGGGGGATCAAGATCCATTGATTCAAATGTGCTAATGTTGAAATGTTTCCATTTCAGACAGGTGAAATGCAGTTGCACGCTTGGGCATGGCTTCAGTTCTGTGTGAGGCACAGGAGCCCACAGGCCTGCCTGGGCTCCAGGGGGCTTACTGGAGGAGTTTGATCTCCAAATACCAGTCTGGTGATGGGAGCTATGCATTCCCCCCAGCCTGGACTGAGCCAAGTCTGGCTCGAATGCATGTTCACATCAGAGTGGACTTGTAGCTGCCTTAAAAATGCAGTCTTGGAAAAAAAGGATAAAAAAGGAAAGGCAGATGCTTTGGCAATTCATTATCTGCTATGCAGTCCCAAAGCCTCAAAACATTATCAGTAGTTTGACTAGTGGCAATTCACTGTTGCATGGCTGGTGGTCACCAAGAAAGCATTTCTTAATGGTTAAAGCAGTCACATTGATCGGGCACGCTTTTCACAATTCCTCCAGATCGGTTAAATCCACAACCACTTTCAAAAACAGAGTGTCATCTCTGATGTAGGTGTTCTTTGTGTTCTCCAGGACCGTGTGTGGCACAAAGCGTGGACATCCGGAGGCAATATTCATTTCTCCATCTGGCCTTTTGAAACTGCTGCTATTGGGGTCAGCTCTAAAGACTTCCACAATGTGATTTTTTTTCCCACTTTGGTCCAAAAGCATAAGTGTAACTTTTTGCTTGAAAGGCCACACTAGCAGCGAGTCAAATTCCCCTCTCATCACTACAAAGTAGAGAGAGACATGTGTTCCCTTTCCTGAGCCATCCCCGTTCAGGTAGGCTCTCGCGCATAACCTGTACCCGCAGCGGCTGGTGTAAAAGGGCTGGCTGAATATGGAGAGGACACGGCCTTCCACCGCTTCCTTTTTCTTCATCTTGTAGTCCGTGATTTTCCAGATTAATTTCCCATTGTAGCACGTGCCTTCCAAAAGCTTAAATCGTTCTTCATTTTTATTGAGCTGTGCTTTGTGAATGTTGATCTGGAGATCGTGTTTGCTGGACTGACCTTCCAAAACAACTAGGGGGAGGGAGGAGGGGAGAAAAGAAAAGAAAAAAAAAAAAAAAAAAAGAAGCATTCGGTAAAATGAAACTGTCAGGGCACTGGATACAAAGAGCAACCAGACTCAAGCTGACAATACCGAACTACTCAAGCCCGAGTACAGGCTGTTAACTAGTGTTACTACACCTGTTAACTTTTACAAATTGTAATTGCAGCTTGTAGTTGAGTAAGGAAACTCGGTAACTACCAACCAGATTTAATGCCCAACTATGGACAGTACCACTGCCTCCATCACAGTGCACCAGCCTGACCAAGGCCAGCTCTCTGTCCCTGCAGTGACACAGGAATTCAGGAGACTTTGTGGAGTAGGGGAAGGCGGAAGGATGCAGCACGCACGAACACGGCTTGGTCTAAAAAGTAAGAAGAAGAAAGCCCTTTCTGGCGAAGAGCTGCAACTGACTGACTGTAGCACCAGAGCCTCTACTTAGCCACCAGTAAATCGACAAAAACCCCACACCCGTGCAGAAAAGAACTGAAAGTCCCAACACACCCAAGCGCTGATCGTATGTCTCCATTAGGGCAATCTTCTGTTTTACATTTTCAATTGTGTCAAACAGGGGTTGCAAGTCTAATTTGCTTTGTTGCTGGTTTGCCATCTGTATTAGCTGTTTCACTTGTGATTCCAGGCGTGCAGACTTATCCAGGTGACTGGCCAGAGCCTTCCCAGTTGATGCCATTGGAAGAGGGTGGAAGCAGAGACAAGAGACATTCATAAAACCAGCCATTTCATTTGAAATAAGATAAAGAAGCCTTTAGTATGTCAGCAATATCAACTATATGGTACATTCAAAAGTACTCTGCTTGCTTAGGAACGTATCCAAATGCTCCTTCACAATTAATTCTGCATTTAGTGACTGAGAAGTCACCCTTTACTGAGATCCATTTGCATTGCATCACTTCATTCCACTGACTATTCAAATGTACACCTGCATATGTGCCATGGGGATCTGGCCATGAGGATTTAGACAGTGCTTTTTGCCCAGATCAGATAGCCAAACTTCTTTATTGGTTAAAATGAAAAAAAAGAGAAGGACTTGCAAAGTGTCTGGGAGATTTGTTATTGCCCTGCTATTAATGACTACTATTACTAGATAAACATGTTTCATGATGCAAGAAAGCAACTGGCCAAAAAAGATAAAATTCATCTCACCTGTGTGCTTACCATCAAGTTGCTATTTTTACCAAACAGTTGTGTAAATTGTCTGAATTCTTTCTCACACTTTTTAATGGCCTCTGCTAGCTGCTGGATTTTAATCTCTTTACATTCCAGGTTCTTATACAGGTCAGATATCTACATATGGAAAAAAAAAAAAAACAGAGTAGAAACACTAAGGCACACCAAAATAAAGAACAAACAAATTAAAACATACATGACTACATAGTAGAAAGTGGAAAACTTTACAATACAAAGCCTCTAACTTAGCTAGACATAGCACTACGTAATTCACAACTTGTGGATAAGCACTGGCAAGTACTGAACATAAGGTAGTCGTACTCTAATAGATCTGTGTGGCAACAGGTGCAAAGAGACTTATCTCTCATCCCTACCACAATGATCCGTTTGGCTCTATAGGGGGATAATATACATTTAAATGCACACAAGCGCATATGTGTTTCTGTGTGTACATACAAACTTCTTTTCCCCCCCTGTACTAGGGTCTAACCAGTAAAAGAGATGAGTCAGTGAGTAGTACTAACTTCAAAATCAAGTTGTGTTGTAGTACTAACTTCAAAATCAAGTGCTTGTTTTTAGCACAAACAAGCAGAAGAGTAAGTCACTCATCAGTTTGGATGCATTCACCTTGGCAGGATTGGGCATCCACCCAGTGTCACCTGCTGGGAGCTGCAGAAGCAATCACGAGTGGAAATGTGCTTGCAACTGGGTCTGCACTACTCCATGCTGCCTCTACAAAGTGTGTGACTTGGGCATCTAAAGGCTCCTTTTCAGAGCAATCTGACCGGCCACTCAGCCACTGAAACTTCAAAATGCTTTATCTCCAAACCTCATATCCACTGTAAGCAGAGGCTGAAAGCAAATGAGATGAGCGATGGCAAAGAGCCTCCCACCGTGCTTGGTGGAGAATATATGTGCCTGAGCACAGAGAGGTTTCCATCTAATTGAGTGACTTCACTAGAAGATCTTATTCTGACTTCTGAGGTGTGCGAAGATGACAAAAACAGTCTTTTAAAATGTAGCTGAGCTAAAGCAGGCAACAAATGCAGAATCTCGTATCATTCTCCAACCAGCCAAGAACGCCTGAAGAGTCCTAGTTAAATATGACTTACCTGTTCTTCCAGCCGGGAGTTCTTCTCTAAAATCTGCAGCATGTGTTCCCTCAAGGCACCATTTTCATGTTCAGCAAGTTTCCCTCTTTTAACCTTAGTGAGGCAGAGGGGGAAGTGAAAGAATAAAATAATAAGGTACGAAGATTTTTGAAGCTGTCAGTAAAAAATTTATTGATGCAAGCTTTTAAAGTGTCTCCTCTGTGTTTTGAAAATGAGGGAATGGCAGTCCTGATTCTCTAGTACAGCATCTTAGCCAATACTAGAAATGGTTGTGAAAGAACAAAAAATGTTTTTTTTTGATTAATTACTCTGGTTGGTTTGGGAGACAAATTCCAGTCCCATTACAGACAAAGATCTATAAAACAGTACCTTTACAGGACAGCCGTACTGCTTATAGGGGCAATCCACTTCTGCCTCAGGACACACAGCGTGGTGCTTGTCAATCTGCATGTATTAACAAAGAAACTTGCAATGAAATAAATGTTAAGTAACTTGCCACACTGACAAAACCTCAATGCCTGTGTAAAGGGTGAATAAAGGCCACTATCATGACACCACTGATCACCTAAACAGGAAAATGAGTATTCAGAATCAATAAGTAAGCCATATATTTTTCCATACTGCAAAATGCCAATGTTTTGCAGCGACTTAATACCGCACCTGTAAGATGGCACATATAGCCCTTTTAGGACCAAACAAAGAAAATACTTAGAGCAATTTAGTTTTATTGGCACGGGCCAATGTGGTCTGCAATGTAACCTTCAGTTTTCATAAATGTGTGTGATCTGCTGAATCACAGTATATGAAAAAAATATTAGTACCTCCTTTTTCAGAATTATTTGTGAACAGTTTTGGAGACAAGGCACAGGATAATCAGGACAGTCATTTTTCTCATGATTCTGGGCAAAAAGAAACAAAACAAGGCAACGGTTTGCATTTTTGTAAAATAGTATACATAAAGCTATATAAGAAGTAATCCCAAACACACACGTGCAACCCCATATCACATTGTTATTCATAAGACAGCAACAGTAATTGGTATTATTTAAAGCACGTTTAATATACTTTCTCCTTCAGCTACTCAGCCAAATTTCGTTTCAGGAGTTGTTAAGACCCATTGCAATGCTGGAAACTTTTCACTCAGCAACATTAAGAGGAAACATGTGCTATGGATTCCCAGGGAATGCTTTATAATCTTACCTTTATGTTAATTAACACCACATATTTATTACAGTACTGACACATTTCTTCTCGAAATTTACATTGCCGGCTCAAATGCTCTTTCAAGTCTTTACGAAGAATTTGATCATAACATCCATCATTAGTGCATTGCACGCTTTCAAATAAACACTGCTGAAGATGCTCCTGCAACACGCAACAGCAAATTAAACCCCAAAGTATTTCATCACATCTCCAGTTGCCCTACAGACCCACAGAAATATTTGGCAGTTTGATAACAAACAAAACTCCAAATACTCTTTCCTCCACAAACTTTCTCTTTTTCCAACCTCAAAACTAAAGTCAACATGAAAATTTGGAGACTCCTTTGTCAGATTTCCACTTTTCATTCAATTGATATAACAAAAAAAGGCCCAAGTGGCCAGTATGTCTTGGCAAGTTTTCTTGAATCAGCCATTGCGTGGCGCCTAAGCATATAGAAGGTACCTATAGATGCTATGGATATACTAAAGCTATATAAAGCAAATGGTTCTTATTAAACAAATAACCTAAGACAAAGCTGGAACAAGCTCACAGCCATAATATTTTGAGCTTAACATTTGTTACTTACAGTGCATAGCTAAGTCAAAATCTATGTACTTAAATCACATTACTATGGTAACTCTGAAGTCTGAAGACAATCACTGAAATCTAGCTTATAATACATACATAGAGTTTGCATGAAAATCAAAGGCTTCAAAATTCGATCACGCAAACTAACCTGGTATCGTCCCAGAATTATTTTTGAATTGCAGTCAGGAATGTTTTTGCAGAACACACGCAAGTTGAGAACTTCTCTTTTACAGCAGTTGTCTTTGAATACCTGGTAAAGGACGCAAATGAGACTTCATATGCAGTGACATAGGACATTATAAAGAATATAAAAAAAGCAAAACGTCACAACAAATCTTTTAAGCACACAAGTGCGGACTCCATAATTGCAAGTATGGTTCTTGATAATTCATATTGAAAATGTATACTAAAAATATAAATTTAAATTATATGAAATTTCTAATAAGCATAGGGTTTTTTCCCCATATAGTTATTCCACAGACGCTGATCCATCCCACAGCCAGCAGGATTAGTAGCTCAGGAGCTACAAAAAATCTGCCAGAGCCTGCCTGTATCTAGAAGAAAGCAGCTGGAGCTAATGGGCCCCAAAGGCCAAGCCAGTTCTGTGCATGCAGCTCCAGTGCTTGAGCATGCAGCACGCCTTTGCGACGGCGACGATGCTGAGATATCCCTTCTAAAGACTCTGAGAAACAGCACCATTCCCAGTTCTGTATGCAGAAGCAAATTAAGCCCCCAGGGCAAACTTTCAGTCTTATTTAGAGATCTTCCTATAAGGAGTATTATAAAGCTGCTCACTCTTGCGCTATTGGCATCAAAATCTGCACAAAGCAGAAGACAGCGAGTGAAAAAACAAAAATCAATTGGAAAGTCTGATTACAATTTTCTGTCAGGAGTAGGAGAGACAGTGGGAGGAGACATTTGATTTCACTGGAGAGTTCATTCTGACAGGACCAAGTATATAGCACGCTTTCAAGCCTTGGCGTATAAATAAGGACAAATGAATCCATTACAAAATAATCAGTAGCTTGCAAAATAAGAATCGTGAACTTGTATTTTCCTCTAAAAAGTTCCCAAAAAGAAAATTAAGTCTGTAGGGTCCATGAGATGAAATAGAAATATTTAATCATAGATTCATGGGATGGTTTGGGTTGGAAGGGACATTTAAAGGTCATCTAGTCCAACTCCCCTGCAGTGAGCAGATCAAGTTGCTCAGAGCCCTGTCCAGCCTGACCTTGAACGTCTCCAGGGATGGGGCAAATAGCTAAGGCAGCAAATCATAACCAACAGAAAACAAAGACAATTGAATAAACAAGATTCCCCAGCAAGATGGGGCTTTAAAAAGGCAAGTCATTAAACTCTCTACTAAATAGACATCTGACAGCTAGGAAAGATTTAAAACTTTGTGAAACTCTTTGACACTTCACTGGAAATACAAGATGACTAAAAGTTCAGAACATAAGGTACAAAAGAAAGCTTTAGCTATACATCCACACTTCCTTTCCGGGAGAGCACCACTGAATACACTGCTTCCCTTAGCATCATTTCAGAGACAAAAACTGCTCTGCCTCAGAAGACTAACAGGCTAAGAGCCACCTTGTTCTCACCTGTCTTGCCTTTTCCGTGCAGATGTTGACTTCTGAAGCAAAACTAGAGACACTTACCTCATGCATTTTTATTGTTTCTTTGTCGACAGGACAGGTGGGCATTGCATTCAATTCTCTAGATAAAAGAAGAGCCATGTTAACCTACAGAAAATTCGATTTCTTTTACAAAATTGGGCTATGCTAGAATCTGACTCTGGCAGAAGTCAGTACTAGATACCATAAAAACCAAAAAACCACTTTAATACGGCAACTACACAGCCAAATTCCACCCACAGCTCTAAGAGGATATTAAGCTGTGACAGTGAATATGTAACAGAAAGCAGAGTTTGTCCTATGAGTGTTAATAAGATGGTTTTTAATTAAGGGGACTTTGTCACTCTCTGGCCATCTGCTGCTCACAAATGTCATATCTGAAAAAATCCCCTCGCGTGCATTAAACCCAGCCTTTGCCTAGCCCAAGCAGCGCACTCCTTGCTATGCCAGTAGAGGAAGATCTAACAGCTCCTGTCTTAAAAGGCTTCCAGAAGTCCTACAATAAAGGACAATAAAACACTTATTGAGGCAGTGAAAAAGAAAGGCAACCCAGGGAAAGAAAATGGCAAACATGAAGCATCTAAAATTCATAAAAGGTAAATGGCGACATCCATCCACATAATCAGGCTCCTCTGCAGCCTTCTCAGGCCAAATTCTGCCCTCAGATACACCAAACAGCAGGTAATGTGTTTCCAAACAGGTCTGTGGGGTAAAATCATTTGTACCTGCAGATAAATCCCAGGCAGATGGATGCCAGCAGCCTTGTGATCTGACTGTAGTATTGGGTAATACTAACATCAGTTTTATAACTCCGCTAAAATCAAAGAAATTATACTGAAGCAAGTGAAAACATCTGACTCTAACCATCAGTGCAAATACCGTGAGACATTTATGCAACAAATTTATCTGAACAGCACAATGCTAGGCAGACAGACTAAAACAGCATCTCACACAGTAGTGGTTAAGCTTATATCAACAATTTCTTTACACTGACTTCCCTGCAGTTACCAAAGTATTCCTCGCTCCACCAGGTAAGATCTTTAAAGACACCTTTAGAACACTGAGCTCACAGTCATTGAGTTCCACAGAGTCTTTCCATTGACTCCTTCAGCAATTTATTAGATTGCTACTATTATTATGGTGCTCACTGCTGGTTTATAGAAGATGTTGACTTATTTTTAGGGAAGGGAGGATGGGGAGCTTATGGATGCAGGAGGAGTTTGCACTGACCTCAAAGAAAGAATGCACTGCTGGCAAAATCGGTGCCCGCATCCCGTCTGGTGGGGATTGTGAAGGACGAGGTGGCAGTAGGCGCACTTGTACCGGTCTTCTAAGGTTTCGACAAATTTATAGTCGGTGTCAGGCTCGAAGTCCAGAGAGACAGCAGTGGCAGAGTTCTGGCGTGTGAAGATGCCTGAGAGACCAGTGGGCTCGTCACAGGCCATGGGAGCTGCACTGGGAACCAGACACAGGGAGAATCCCTTCAAATATTCACCAGCAGTCACGCTGCCTCAGCTACCCCTTGAAGCAGGCTGCTGTTCGTGGGAGAGTTGTCATCTGCAGCAGGGTGCAACAGATTTTGGAGTGAAACCCAGCACCAACTATGGAAGAGCAACAAAATGCTCAGAGAACTGCAAAACGATGGTTAGATGACAAAGCACACTTCTTTGGAAAAGAGTTTCACAATCTGAAAATTATTCCCCAGAACAGAGATTTTAATTTTTTTTTTTAACATTTTCTTGCAGTAGCTCTTAGTCTCAAAAAATTACAAGAGTTGCAGACACAGCTGAGGAAAGCAGAGGCCAAGTCTTGGCCCTGATGTCTGTCAGGAAAGCCTACGTTTAACGTAGAGGCCAACCACATGACTTCATGAGTTCATTGCACTGGTTCAAGCAAGAGATAGCTTTGTGGTTTATAGCAAGAGCCATACAAAAAAAAAAAAAAAGCAGCAAGAGGATTTT
>JAAGAY010003426.1:0-29524 GCA_011801015.1 Ardeotis arabs
GAACTTTCAGCATCCAGTGCTGTGTGAAATAACTGCAATTTTCCTTCAAGCACCTATTAACAGTGATGAGCTGACAGATGGGAAGCACATGATCAGCCCACTCAACTTTCTGTGTACCTGCCAAAACAATGATGCTACAGAATGAAACCTGCCCTCGTTTTTAGATATTTTTCTGGAGAGGCTGGTGTGAAAACTTTTGGAACATCTGTAAAGTAATAGGAGAATCAATAGCAAACAATTTTTGAGGTGTCAGACTGACATCTGTTTCAGATAGTACCTAAATAATGAAGTTCACAGGGAAGTAGATGTCTTGTGCAATTTAAAGTTTATGCAAAGCATAATTTTTGAGAAACTTCTTTCTACCAATAAGTCACTAATCTGTCCGTAGGAGGCAATTTTCAAGTACTTCCCACACATGCACACAAAGATTACAGGCCCATCTCTCCACTGGAAAACTTAGGCTCCTTTTTACTTAGCATGTTTTCCTTGCAAAAGGAACTACAAAAGACTGAGTAATCCAGTGTTTTAAAAACAGCTTTTTAATCAATTCAGTTATCTGATTGGAAGGAGTAACAGAGAAAGAAAATATCTCAGCCCAAGTTAACTTCTCTACCAATTACACTTTTTTAGAAAGTTCTCTCTGAAAACAAGAAGGAAGCTCCCACCTGACACCCCAGGAAAATGCTGAACTCCAGCAAGAAAAGTGTGTCCAGGTGCATTGGGTCAGGATAACCTCAGCCTCCTGTTTTGTAGAGAATTTACAACTAAACCACTCACTGTGAAATGCTGCCAAATTCAGACACAGACAAGGAATCTGACACCCACTAGACACTGCTGCAAGTGAGGGAGGAGTTAAAGATGTCATGGGGGAAATCAGCCATCTAGTTTTCTTCCTTCCAGTGCAATCCCCAGTCCAGAGCCACACATATATCCTGCTTGCGCTACAGGTTTGTACCAGCTTCTAGAAAGGCCCAAACCTTGTGTTTCTGCATGCTCCCCTACCAAGTGCCATTAAAGCCTTTTTACAGTCAGAAACTCAGTGTTCGAGCCTCAAAACACTGAAGCCTGAAGTTTTGAATGAGGTTCATCCAAAGTCCTCAGACAGCAATCAAGATGTATCAAAAGCATTCCAGAAAATCCAGTGCCACTTGTTCTTAGGCTTGTTATTGGAAATACTGGGGTTTTTTTAAACAGTATCTGGTTCCCTCTCTAGGGAAGCCCCCTCCTGTTACCCTCCTAGGAACATGCTGTTCACAACCCGTGTGTTCATCAGAAAGTTGCAGGCCTGGGTGGGAGGTGGCCAGGGGTCTGGTGAACAGCATCACTACGCCTCAGGAGCTCACTTGGTGGCAAGATGACAAACAGTAGGTAGGAGATATGTAACAAGAATGGCAGCTGTTAGATTCCTGGGGAAAAATACACAAGATCAGGTACTTGCTGCAACTGGGAGCACATTGCAAGCTGCTGTTTGTATTTTTGCCTATACTGCTGGGGTCGAGAGTCACACAGATGTGCCACACGTAGATTGTCCCTGTCCTGTGTAAAGGCAGCGTCAGTGTTTCCAGAAGAACTGAGCGCTGCTTAAAAGATATCAAGCAAGCACCATCTGATGCACTGCAATAGCTACCAAGACATCTTTTCCCTGAAGCAGAGCCTGGAAATCACAGTGAAAAGAAAAATCACGATTTAGAAATGGAATCCTAAAAGACTGCTCCTTTTAAGAGAGCTCAGTAAATCTCTCTAAATTAGCTTCTGAATAGCTCTAAATTAACTTCTATCCAGGACTAGATTAAGGCAGTCTGGGTTCAAAGGTGCCTTATGAGAGAAAGTCACCAAATGATCCTGCAATCATCCAAATAATCCACCTGGGATAGTCAGAGTGCCTGAAAGTAGAGCTCAGGCCCTTCCTCCCTCTCCGGAGTGCTGGCCAGGTCTGTTCTCTTATCTGAAGAAAGGCAACTTTCATTACCAAGAGGGTAGATTAGCACTGGTGAACACGTGGGTGAGACCTATGGCACTGCTCCACCCCACAGCCCTGTCTCTCACTGATCTTTCAGGCTGATGCTTTGGCTCTGGTAGGCACCGTGATCCTTGCTGCAGCTTCAGGCTCCGGGAAAGCAGAGACAGCTCAAGCAGCGTCGAATGCAGTCAGGAGACATTGCCAACATTTGCTTATTTATTGCTTGAGACGTAGCAGCACCATACACCTTTGCACTGAAAACAAATTAAAAAAAAAAAAAACAAACTTCCTATAATATGGTAATTCCTTCTTATCTTGTTCAAGAATTCCAGAGGATCAGTACTATTTTTAAGCAAAACTAGTACCATCTACATCTGAACTCTCAAATAATTAATTACTGTCACTCCAGAACATTCGTACTGTGTTCAGCTTCACCGTGCAGGAGACGACTCCCATAGCCGGCAGTAAGATGGAGGAGTTCTGCACACCTTACCATACGTCTTCCTGCTATTTGACCTCATTTTCTCTGTCCCACCCTCCCACAAATTAAACAACCTGCCTCTAATCACTTCCCCCCGCCATTTTGTGGCAGTTCTGCTGGTTTCTGTGCCCTCCTCTGGTATTTCTGACATCATTTCCTAGGCAATCCCAGCCTGACGTGCTTTGACTGGGAGGGTTACCTCGTTGCTGTTGGCCTTGCAAGACTGTTCCCCAGCAGAGACAGCTTTCAAAGACCAGGCCTCATCCCACTTCCTTGTGCCCAGTGAGCAATTCCATTATTCAGAAGCAGTGAGATAGATATATATACTGAAAAGACATCATAACCATCAGCTTTTTCAAACAAGATTCTCTTTTTAATTGAAGTAATTTCAAGTATCTCATCGTGTGACTACGGCTTGACTGAAGGAAACACTGACGAAACGCCACACTCTACATTTGCTGCTTCTGCATAAGAAACGGGCATCTGTACTGCACAATTTAAATCATTAAGGAGTAACAATTGTGATTAATGACTGATATTTAAAAACCTTCAGTTTTAGAAAGGTATTAAGGCAATAGCTTACCCCCACAGAAAATTGCGTTGGCATGCAGAGCACTCTGCATTGTTAATATTTATATATTGATGTGAAAGTTTGAAGTGATAAATACTACAGATAGTCAAGACCTGCAGAAATGCAAACATATTTTCATGAATATGTGTTGTAATACAAGTAAATTTTGTTTTGTCAAGTGACTTTTGCTAATATTATTTCCTTTCTTTTGAGTATGAAGAATAAAACCACGCAAGTTTTTTCAAAACTCATAACTATATAATTTACATCTTTCCTTTGAGCATAGACTCTGCTGAGAGGGTAGGAAAATATACAAGAAGTGGAAATCATGTCTTAGCAGGAGCTTGCGAATAAAGAGATAGGCAACCACAATTTTCCTCTCCTTCATTATAAGGTTAAGTGTACATAGAGGTTATATTCCTTATCTTAATGTTTGGTCTCCATTTTAAACTTACATTAAAAAAAAAAAAAAAATCTGCAAATATTCCTCTTCCACTGCTGAATTTTCCAGTTCTCTCTGATGACTTCAGAAATTATAATTCAGTTTGAATTTGTGAGAGTGTCTTAAGGCAGTGACATCTGTAGAGCAGAGAATTATAGCACCTTATAAAGTTATACCTTAGCTCAGTCTTCAGGAGTTTTAAAAGATACGATGATTCACATCACAAAGCACAATTACGTTAAGTAGGAGTAGTGAACATCACATTATTCCAATGCACATAATAGATGTGAACAGGAAAAAGGGGTAAACAATCAAAAACTTTATAACAACAGGTCTTAAGCTTGGCTTCTGTGTAATAACCCAGCCACTAGCAGCCCAAAGTTAATTTAAAAGATGCTAGACATGCATTATGTGACAAAAGAGGAAAAACTCAGCAAACTTTTAGCCTGGGAGATTAAGAAGGAAAAAGGTTTGCAGAATGGTATTTTCAATTAGCACCTTATATGTTTCCACAGCCCATGACCTGCCTAAAACTGATGACAGCTTTCGTGCACCCTGTGCTGATTTATAGGAACCAATCTCAGCCGTAAGGAAAGACAGAGTGAATAACTTCTTCCTTTTACCTTGGCACCAGCTGTAAATATCTCAAAGCAAAAGTTCACCATTATGCACTTGGGACCGGTGTTTCTTTCCTGCTCACACACTGATGATCTAAGTCTCTGTGAATTTTCTGCTGCTTCTTGCTCTGGGTTTTTGTTTAGTTTTGAACAATTCTTTCTGTGAATCTGAGATCCATACCACTGCAGCTGATTATTCTGTTCAGATGGGTTTCCTTCACTAACATCCTGAGACTTACTTCTTGTTACAGTACTCTCCCTACCCTGAGGGGCGCATTTCCTATTGACCAATACTCTGCTCAGTTGTGATTATAATTGTAAAGGCGCTGCACTGAGATAAAACCTCCTACTTCCACATCTCATGCGCAGCAATCTGAGAGGGTTATTAAAATAGACTCCCTTCTGATCATCTCTGTAGACATTTTAATCTTACATTCAGTGTTTTTTATATCCAAACCTTGCTCCTCACACACAGGGGGGAGGGAATTAATTGAATTGAGTGGGAGGCTGATTTGCTGTAGTCCATTGGAACTGAGCAAAAGTATATCTCATCTATTGAAAAGCACTTACCCGGAATTCTAACAAAATAAGCCCATTTTTAAACTGCTCGCTTCAAAGGGAAGAGTGGGAATTGCTTGTGCTCTGTCTTTCCCCACTGCTGTTTCTATTATAATTTTTCTTAAAAACAAAACAGGCACCTGGGAAAGGATGATACAAGTGCAGTGTATGGAGTGGGGCATGGGTTTTTTTTTTTCCTGCTAATGTTATTTCTAATATGGAAACGTGAAAGGCCTTTCAGTGGAGTCATGGGACGAGGACGGACTGTGAGGGAGACAGTGAGGTAGGCAGTTAACAGGACTTCATTTTTTCTCTCTGCCCACTACATGAAATCTAATGGTCTGGGTTCACTTCCTGATTTTCTCATGTCTTCTTACTTATATGTAGAGGACATAAACAGTAGCAACAGCAGAAGAAAGCATTTGCCTAAAGCCTCCACTCAAGAGTTTGTGCTCAACACAAACTGGAGCTTCCTCCTGTTCCTCCATTAGCAGTTCTGCAGCATCTTGTTCTCCCTTAGTGAAAGCACCCCTCACTTTTGCTCATCAACAGATTACTGTTCTCCTTGCTATTTTTAATTAATTGCTTTTATTTACCAGATTTTACATGTGTTAATCTGATCAATATCAAATTAACCTCACCTTCAAGGTCATTAGTGTACATGCTGAAATAAAGTGTTTTCAGAAAACCCTGGGAGCAGCACGTACATCCTCCCTGTTTGACACCAGCAATCACCCTCTCTCCTGTCAATCAATAGTTTCTTATTGCTAGCTCTTCCTTTACTATATCAGTAGATTTTGTTATCTAAAAAAACCAAACTAACTAGCAACTCTGCCATATCCAACGGGTACCTTGTCTGAGAAACAGGCCCAGGCAGATGTGGTGGGGTCAGAACTCCCAAAAAACTAATTTGGCTTTGCACATCAATAAAACGGAAAGCTTTGGAGTGTGTTTTTTGAAGTGTTGCTACTACCATTGTAACATAATCCAGCAAGTCTTTTTTCATCCTGTATATACATTCATATGCTTACATTCATATGAAGCATAACCCCAAACATTCCAGCATTAAGACCATCCCCATTACCTGGACTCCTTGCTGCTAAATCTGATGATGTTCCTCACACACAACAGATCTTCATCAAGTCTCCCATCGCACCATTTCCGATGTACTTGTAGGTAAGGTCTCCTGGGGACAGCATTTCACACACGGGATGTGAAGGATGAGGATGGCACATCAGAAGGTAGCATGCTCTGGGTTCAGCTGTAGATCTGTTCAGCCCTCCCCAGGTTGGTTCTGGCTGGGGAAGACAAGCGGTTTCTGAAACTTTACCCAACAGCTCCCAGACACCTGCAGACAGCCAACAACAGAATTTGGAAGCCGGGGTTGCCTTCACCAACAAACACAGGGAGCCCACAACAAGTGTGTGGAGATCATTCACAAGGGAAAGACGGTGCAGAGGACAAGGAGACAGCAAAACCAGGGGAATAAGGTACAGGGAAGCAGTGCTGGATGGAGAACAGATCAGGAGAGTGGCTTTCAAAAACAAACAGTGTAAACTGTGTAAATGATCTGAAGTTGGGGGGGGACGGGGCGGGGAGGGAGACAACAGGCAGGTCTTTTGGTAGAGAAAGGAAAAATAATGTTGTACCTAGCCTGAGCTAGGTGGGAAAATGGGAAAGGAGATAAGAAAGAGTAAGGGGAAAAGACACGCAGAATTTCAGACAAGACGTAAACTGAATCTAACAGAACTTTTTTTTAATTTAATGTTCAGTCCGCTTCAATTCCAAAGAACAGAGCTATTAATACACTTCAGGAGTTTAGAACAGGAACCAGTCTATGGTTCACTTTGCAGCATGTAATCAGCTATAAGTATGACATAGCTTATTACCTTTACTTTGTCATTAGCTATCAACAGAAATACTTTAGCCTATTCCTTACAAACCTCCCTCATTACAGCTTCTTAAAATACTTTCATAGTACTGAATCAATTTGGTAAAACAGCTTTATTTTAGGCTCACGTTCTTTGACATCCAGATCCCAGATCTGTGTTAATATACATGGCAATTACGTTCTAACTAGAAATGCCACAATATTTTACTGTATTCATTACTATATAAATATGTAGATTTATATGCATGGCTCATAAGTAGTAAATATCACCACTATCTGTCACCATAAAACAGCAAAAGCCTGGCTCCTGAAGCACCATTTTCTTGCCTTTCTCCTCTTACACCACAGTGAGGGGCAAAAATCAGAAACATTTCTTTGATAATTATTATGGCCTCTACAACACGACTGACATCTCAAAGTAAAAGAGAGCCTTTGCCTCAAGAAACTTAAGGTATAAATGTCAGCCCAACTCCATCAGGTAAAAGCAAATATCATTCTCATTATGATTAACAAGGAACTAACGCATTCTTTCAAAAAAAGCATTTCTGGAAACAGAAGAACAGAAAAATACCACTGAGATTACAAACAGAGACTTTTTAGAAGTTGTGCTTGGAGACCCCTGCTTGCGCATAGAGCAGCAATGTAGGGAACACAACAGAAGTGGCAAAATAGTCTAAAGGTAGGGAAAAAAAAACCCACAAAAATCCAAAAAACCCCATACAGAATAATCAGGATCCCAGAGACCATCATCATTAATCCATGATTATAAATATTTCTTCCTGCTTCACTGAAGAAAAATCACATTAAGAATTTAAATAACTTTACTTAAGCAAAACATTTAGCATAGCCCATGAAGCTGATGCAACTCACTATTTTGGCAGCATGTGGCAAACCATTTCATAAGATGCTGTTGTAAACTGATGTGTTTATTATGTTAATTTATGTTATATCTCTGTATAATATACAATGTTTAGTAATTACTAGTGCCTAGAAACTAAAGAGGTTCATATGGGCACTTAGGTCAACGAACATCACAGTGTGCATTAGCTTAAGCCCTAGAGCTACTCAGTATTTCCACCTATATCTAAAATTCACACCAGTTCAGTCTTCAGGGCTGGAAAAAGTATATCAGCATAAAGTGTTTTAAAGCTGAGATTTCATTACATTTTATCTGGTATTTGACTTGTGTTGAAGCAGAGAGTGTTCTCTTCCCCCTTCCCCAGGAGTATGGTCCATGTACTTTGGCATTTCTCTAACCATTCAGTGACCACTTTCAGTCCACTACAGGGCAAAAAATCAAAAGCGGGAGAGGGAGAAGAGAAGGGAGAAGTTTGACTTTTTTTGGTAGGGAGACAGTTTAGCAAGTCAAATCATCTAGGTGAAGGGCAAGAACAAGACGGGCATCAGAGCTGGCAAAAGATCACTTAGCCAAAAGAATGGGAGGAGCAGGACCAATCCCTTCAACAGAGCAAGCTGTAAGAACAGCCCGACTGTAAAGTGAAAGCAGCTCCTGAACGATTCCTGGCTACTTCTTGCAGTGCAAGAGGAGCCTTTGGAACACCTTCCTGTCCTTGATATCCACATTAACGAAGGGATAGGAGAGAGAAATAGGTTACATTGTTAGCATCAGTGTATTTAAAGTGATGTATCTATTGTGCGTGGCTAAATCTTTCGTATAACATTGCATTTTGTTGAAGGAATTGGACAGACGTGTACGCTAGAGACTAGTTTCACTAGTACAAGATGCACAAACTGGCCATTTTTCAGCATTACTGAACCAGCATTTATGAAAATAGTGTTAAAAGGTTTCAGATGATAGCAGTCTGTGTCACCTTCATGTGGATAACTAATGGAGAAGACAAGTACTGCTTCACTAGATTAGTCTTCCTAAAGATCAGACATATCATACAGCAGGCATGCAGGAGGAGCCACAAGTGTTTTACTTACTGATGACCTAACACCAGCTTCTAAATACTCAGAGTGTGGATGTAAAACTGCAAGTCTTCCTCACTAATGTTAAATTACTTACATATTGGAATTATTAGGAATGTTACACATTGCCTGGAGATTCTAGCAACAGCTTATTTCCAGAGATAATAAAGTAAGTTTGATTATTATATGCCCAGTACAAAGAAATTCATTACAGCAGTGAGGCAATGTTAGGGATTATCTAAGTGCAAGCAGCAAAAAAATCAAACTTGGAGCGAAGCTGACATCCAAAATATTTAAATCTTGTTCCATCTCCCTTACTGCTTGAAATGATTGCAAAATCAGGTGGTTAAATATTAACAAGTATAAGACATTTGACACTTCTAAAATTGCCAAATACAGGGAAAGAATAAGGAAATCAGTAACAAACCCAGTAACTCATATAAATCAAGCACTTTAAAACATCAGCTCTTTATCTGTGGAAGGAATTGTGTCTCTGAACAACAGAACGGTAGTAAAGAGGCATGCTGTTACCTGACAGAGAAAGACAACTTGATGTACAAGTACTCACTTGACAGATTTACAAAAATATGTAGAGATTTTGTACTATAGATAATGGCATCCCAAAGATCAGAGCTGTATTTGTGAGAATTACAAATCTGCAAAAGATTTTAATAAAATCAGTCTGCACAGTCTCAGCTAAATTCAGTGTCTTAGATTATTTCCATTTTTAAGTGAATCACACCTGGCCTCGCAATGATACACAGCTCATCTCCATAGTGATTCTTGGCAAATTTTAAAAACTTAAAACATTGCCATTTAAAAAACAGCAAACCCATTTTTGAAATTGAAAAAATAAGAAAAAAAATTCTTATAAAAAGGAGTACAGGGACACAGGCTGAAAGTGGCTGAGAAAGTGTATGGCTCTAAGACCATGTGCCCTGCATCCCATAGGTGCAGAGGAAGCACTCAGCTACTGTCTCGTCTCTGGAGAGTTTAAGTTTAGTATAGCAATTCAATATTTACATCATTTTCTCTCAGTTTCCCTTCCCTTTGCATACTCTGTCACTACATCTGGATGAACTTTTTCTTCTCTCTAGAAACACGGTTGTGGCAGGGGAGAGCAGATATCCGGAAAAGAGAAAATCTTTGCATTCATCAGTAGCAGTTGCCTAGATACAGCCTCCTAAATGGCAGAAGTCTAGACTCAGTTTTTCCAGCACAGAAAATTAATGCTTACTGTTCCAAGTGTTAATCCTACTGCAAGTTCACTGAGTTCTACATTGACTATTATTGAGTTCCACTAACATGAATGTAAGTAACATTTACTGACAGATATACAAAAAAAAATTACTCAGTAGGGGACTAACAAGTATAGCATAATATTATTTTTTTTAATTATAAAAGAATGATTCAGGGTGTAACATTACATTCCTATAACATTTAAAATATGTGAAGCATTTGAAGAGCTTCTTGGTATAACAAGGATGTTAGTTATTCAGGATTCTAACAGGTGCCAAATATTAAGAGAAGCTGAAATTAATCTGACTAACAAGATCCAAGGATTTCCAATGAGGGAACTGTCTCAAAACAGACTGGAGGGCTCACAGATTTTTCTAGGGCTACTCAGTATCTTAATCAGAGAGCCTCAAGTGCATATAGCACTAATTTCACTCTACAGTAGATACCCTAAAGGTTCTGAAATGATGGATGCAACTTGCTATGGTCACAGAAGGATCTGAAAAATGCTGGAGAAGAGTCCTAGAAGCCACTGAATCCACAAGTCTTGGATCCCTAGAAACCTAGTAGCTGCAGTACATAATCAGGTTTTGCTTCAAGTGTGATGTCTCACTGAAGAAAGTTTAGGCTTTATAATATTGTGCAAGTACACCAAACACAATATATTTACTTTCCAGTATATCTGTCTAGAAGCTTACCAAGCAGTCCTAATTGTACAAAGTGGCTGGATAGCTACTGCAAACATAGAAAGAAAATCTCTGTACCTTTCTTCAGCTATGGACAAATATGTTGTATACGTTGTTTCAAACCACCTTGAAAAAAAGCTCTAATTTACAGGATTCCTTTCTTTTATAAAATGAGGAAGGTGCTGTGTACTTAAGAAGGACAGGTGTTAAGGGGTGTATTCCTTCAAATCAGCAAAAATGCAAGTTTTCAACAGCCTCAAAACTTGCAAAAGCTGGAATCAGAAATGAAACGTGGAATCTCTCCTTAGGACACGCAATTCAGAAGACCTGTGTAAAGCTTATAGATCATAGCCTATACAAACCACCATTCTAGATTCCTGTGAAAAGAAGTTCCAATACTTTAGCATGTGTGCTTTGAAAAGGGAACTAGTTTAACCATTTCCAGGTATCCATAAGAAAACTACAAATAAATGTCAATATTGACCTGTTAACAAGAATATTTTTATTCTATAGATGTTGATTTTACTGAGTAACTCCAGTCACTTGCTAGTGATAATGAGTTGTGATGTGGTAATTCTTCCATTGCCACAGCTGAGAACACATCCTTGGTGGATCAAAATGTGCTGCAGACTTACTCAAAGTATACCACCTGGAAGAAAAAAGCTATTTAGAGTTCATCCACAGCAATGTGGAAGTGCTTGGTGTTACCATTCTCCTTCTCCTTTTGTAAGGTACACCTACCTCTGTGTAACAAGACAGTACCGCAAAAGCCTTCGTTTGTAAGAACTATCATGAGTGAAGAGACACCTATGAGAAAAAGGTCATCTACTATTAGCTACACATTCTGAAGTAACTGCACTCCAAAGAAGATGAGGTTTAGCTACAAGTAACAGAGGAATTTGAAAATAACTACTTTCTGAGAATGAAAGTGGACTTAAATTGCAGCAAGAGATTTAGGTCAAGAATTTTCTTTTTCATAAGGTCTAACAGTAAGCATAAGAAAGCAGTGATGCCGACTGACTAAAGAAGTTGAGCAACTTCTGTCTTCAGAGTTTAAAGAACAGATTAGACACACTTCTGACCAAAATGGGTAAGGTTTACCAGAATTTGCTTGAGAACCAGGAAATGAAGGTGACCTCCAATCCGTTTTCTATAAACATCAATAGGAAAATCTGTCTGTCTCTCTGAAAAGAGAAAGAAAAAGCCTCCACACTTTGAAACACAATCCACGTTCAAAAAAATGTACCCAAATTACCTTACAGTCAATACCTGAAAGCTAATGTTCAGCCAACAAAGCACAGCCTGCTCAAGAGAGTATTTTGTTGGCACAGGACTGTGGCTATTTACTAGCTGAGGATTGTCAATGCTTAAAAGCAGCAGCAAGACTGCTGTCCCTGCCACATGCAGCAAATCACTGGTGCTTGTCAGGTGCAACTGCCAAGATACCTCTCTCGCTTCAGAAAAGAACAGACTAGTCCAGCATGACTTTGGCTGCACAACTAAAATCTTCAAAGGATCTTGATGCAGCGAGAAGTAACACCAGGGAATTAAGGAACTAGAGGGAATGGGGTCAGCCCAAAGGATACAGGAGCACTCTTCCATGGAATACAGATGTCCAGAAATTTTATAGTAGACATTTTTTCATCAAAAAACACCAGTTCCAACGTGTATCGCTTTTGATGACTCCCCCAACAAATCTCTTACTAGATCTTGCTAGCTTGTTTTATCTAGCTCTTTGGTAAGCCATCAGTGTCACACATCCTAAACTGCCCTGACATGTAGCCTATCCTAGGGCTAGAGGCTTCAGGCTTTCAGTCTCCCTGGCTTCCAGGTATGATCAGTACTCATCCTGGGAAAGCCAGCTTCCACAGCAGTCTGCATGCAACTGCTAAGCTCTGCCACCTCCATACCTGTTGAGCAGAAGTGAAAATATATCACATTTACCTCACAAGCTGTATGGATTTTGACCAGACTTGATTGTAAAATAATCCTTCAAAATAATTCAACCAGTATCTCTCCCCATATCAACAATTTTTAAGGGCTATTTATGCATGAAAACAACTTAAAGAAACCTACTGAAACTCCCTCAACACTCCTCTGTCCAATACTGCTGCTGCAAAACAACTCTTCCCTCCAATTTCTCATGTACTCTATCAGTATCCCCAGGCTCCATCACGTTTGCTGCCTCACAAGTGGCCGCCTGTTAGAGAAAGACAGAACTATGCGTGTGCCTGTTCAATAACTCCTGCCAAAACAAAAGAGAAAGCAGCAGATTTTTTTTCCTTCCCTTTCCCACAGCACTGAAACTACAGACTTCGACCTAGCAAGCCAACTAATCACGAGCATAGAAACAGTGACACTTTTGTACGTGACATCTCCATCCTCTCCGACAGGAAACCAGCCAAAGGGTGCAGGAGTGACAGGGGTTATCTAGGGAACAGGACACGCACATGGAGACAGTGCAATTATGCATGTCTCATTTCCTTATGAAACTGGGATAAAACTCATAAAACATGCAGAACTCTTCAATAATAGGAGTGCTATTTTGAACTAATTTTTTTTTTTAGATATTTAAGCCAATCTACATTTATTTCGTATTTTCCCAAGGAAGAAAAGTTCTTTGCTTTTCCTTTTCTGCCTGCGTGCAGAACTAATCAAGAAAGAAAACAGATTATTAAACATTACATGCTGTAAACTTTGAAGCGGGAAAACATAATCCTCTTCCAATTCACTTTGTTGATCAGGAGAAAGTTCAGTAAACTCAGCAAATTACAAATATCATGCAGTAAAAATGACATTTTTTTTTTTAAGGTGAAGCAGGAACTCACTAATCTTCTTTTGTTAACCACCCTGAAGAGACCAAACGAGTGCACATCTGCGTAGATGCACTGTAGAGATTTTCAAAGCTCGAGACTCAGATTAGGTAAATGTAAATACATGCATAGAGTCATAGAATAGTTTGGGTTGAAGGGACCTTTAAAAGGTCATCTAGTCCAACCCCCCTGCAAGGAGCAGGGACATCTCCAACCAGATCAGGTTGCTCAGAGTCCTGCCCAACCTGGCCTTGAATGTTTCCAGGGATGGGGCATCCACCACCTCTCTGGGCAACCTGTGCCAGCATTCCACCACTCTCATTGTAAAAAAATTATTCCTTATACCCAGTTTGAACCTATCTCCTTCTATTTTAAAACCTTTACCCCACATCCTATCACAACAGGCCCTGCTGAAGAGTTTCTCCCTATCTTTCTTATAAGCTCCCTTTAGGTACTGGAAGGCTGTTATAAGGTCTCCCTGGAGCCTTCTCTTCTCCAGGCTGAACAGCCCCGACTCTCTTAGCCTGTCCTCATAGGAGAGGTACTCCAGCCCTCTGATCATCTTTGTGGCCTCCTCTAGACTCTCTCCAACAGGTCCACATCCTTCTTATGTTGGGGGCTCCAGAGCTGGAGGTAGTACTCCAGGTGGGGTCTTACGAGAGTGGAGTAGAGGGGCAGAATCACCTCCCTTGACCTGCTGGCCACACTCCTCTTGATGCAGCCCAGGATGCAGTTGGCTTTCTGGGCTGCAAGCACACATTGCTGGCTCATGTTGAGCTTCTCGTCCACCAGCACTCCCAAATCCTTCTCTTGAGGGCTGCTCACAATCAATTCTCTGCACAGTTTTTATTTGCGCTTGGGATTGCCCTGACCCATGTGTAGGACCTCGCACTTGACCTTGTTGAACTTCATGAGGTTTGCATAGGCCCACCTCTCCAGCCTGTCCAGGTCCCTCTGGATGGCATCCCTTCCCTCCAGCATGTTGACCACACAACATAAGCTTGGCGTCTTTCATGAACTTGCTGAGGGTGCACCTGTCGCACTGTTCATGTTGCTGACAAAGATGTTAAAAAGGCCTGGGCCCAATATCAATCCCTGAGGAATGCCACTTGTCACCTGTCTCCACTTGGACATGAAGCCATTGACCACCACTCTGGGCGTGGCCATTCAGCCAATTCCTTATCCACCGAGTGGTCCGTCCATCAAATCCATGTCTCTCCAATTTAGAGAGAAGGATGTCATGTGGGTCAGTGTCAAATGCCTTGCACAAGTCCAGGTAAATGACATCAGTTGGTCATCCCTTGTCCACCAATGCTGTAACCCCATTGCAGGCGGCCACCAAATTGGTCAGGCATGATTTGCCCTTAGTGAAGCCATGTGGGCTGTCACCAATCAAATTCTTACATTACAAGGAAAAAACTAGTTAAAGAAATTCTCTAAAGCTTCATTATCATGGCACATACTTCCTCAGCAAGGCAGGAACCTTATCACTGGTTTTAGCAAGTTATTTGTGGACTAACATAATAATTTATAATAGATTATCATTCTCTACAGTTACGACTACTGCAGTCCACTGATTAACTTAACTAAGGCCCATTAAGTAGAAAACAGCATGCCGATACCCACCGTTTCAGAAAAATCAGTCTCTCTCCTTCTTCTCTGTGTGGATGAGAGCTGCACTAGCAGGCTGCAGCTGCTCCCCAAGAGACCGGGAAGGTAAGAAATACTGCAGATGTTGCGTGACCAAGACCTGGGAAAAACCTATCTTCAAAACACAATCTTGACCACATTTCACAACTTATACAGCTCCTTCTACACAGACTATGATATGGGACATTTGGCCAGTTATTTAAAAGAGAATTTGTTCGCCTCAGCAAAACTCTGAACTTAAGGGTCTCAGTCTCTGGAATGGAATAAGGTCTAACAGATACAGACTTCAGCCTCATCTCTACCTAATACAGTAAAATCTTTTTAAGAAGCCTTGCTCACTAAAACATTTAATACTGGGAAAACCACTTCCTGAGATGGACTAGTGGATTTACATGCCTGTTTGCAGAGAAAGATGTCATCTTTATATTTTTTTCTAGTGTTTCAACAGAACTACTTAGTATCTACGCATAGAATTAGACAAATTATCTGGAGTAATCTAGGGTATGAAATTGCAGGGCCCTAAATATTGCAGATAAATGTAATTGGTGCTTTCATGCTGTAACATACTATAATAAACATAAGGAAATTTACAATGAATCAAAGTGGTTTTTTTCGTAAGATGGGTTATAAAAATGAAAATTAAACATTAAAACCAGCAATCTACAAATAGTCATATGAGCTGTTATTCCTGCAGGGCAAAGGCGCCTTTTAGTAACATGTTAATGCACAACATACAGAAATACTTCCAAGTGCATTCCTTAACTTTCAAGTTTTACTACCAATTCTTAGTCAGAATGCTATGAGGTTTTCCTTTAATTCCTTTACATGTTGCATTTGCCAGTGGACATTACCTGATCCCAGAATCATTGTTGGACTTCTCCAACCAATTTCATTGCTCCATCAGAGAAAAATCTAGCAATTAAAAAAAATAAAATTAAAAAAAAAAAAATCATCAGCAACTGCCCTCTGTCAGAAATCTTGAAGTATTTTCAAAAATCTGAAATGGAGTTTGGAGTATCAGCATGCCTATAGTAAAGTTCTACTAACATAATCTGAAAACTTACATTCCATGGAGTGTAAGAAGTTATTAATAAATTTTATTTTTAGTAAAATTTTAATAAAAATTATGCTTTGCATTTTCACATTCTGAAGAGCTAAAAATACAACAGAAACTTATTTACATTTTGTAACAACAAAAATGTACAAATTACTATACAAAATGCAGTACCATCTCGAGAAAAACAACTTTTTGAAAGTTCGAGCAGTTAGGACATTAAACCTGTACTTTCTGAAGAGATACCACTTTAAAGACTAAACATCAATAACTGACCAGTGATTTTCCTCACCGAGTTAATAAAAAACACTTCCATGGCAATTATGACTATCATTACTTTTAATTTTGGCTGATACAAACATAACTTCATAATAAAAGTTAACTGAATTTGTAACAAATCAAATTCAAGATATATTCTTTCCCTTGAGGTTTTTGCCACATAACTTTTCAAAACAATTCTTAAGGAAATAAGCCTGGCAAGAGCTAAGTTACAGTTTTACAAAAACCGTGCATCTGTAAACACTCAAGCACTGCAGATGTTTAAAGTTATTTCAAAATTATACATATGGCAATCACTGTATGCTATCTGATACAGATGTCTTGGAGTGGAAATAGTTCAGCACAAGCTGAATCCACGGAATGGTAAATTTCAATTCATATTTCTATTTGAAACATGCAAGCACATTCTGATATGCAAAAGAAAATCTGATACATTTTTACCTTTAAAAATACGGGACATCATATGATATAGATGAAAAATGTAAAAGATCAGCTCAGTCAGACCCTTAACTACTGTTCAGTTCAAGTGAACTGGGAGATAGGCACATCAATGCATTTGGGTGCTTGAGTTGTAAAAAGATGTTGATTCACAAGTTTCATGTATGGATGAATTTGATTCTACTAGCATTTCAGATTGGGTCATCACTGTGATACCTGGAGTATAACTTAACTCATATATTGGGGTGTATTCCTGATAAAACAGGCAAGAACCTAACGCATTGTATTTAATGTAGTGAAGAATAATGCAAGCCCCTTATGTTATACTATAACCTTTAAAATGCTGATCACTGCTTATTGATTTGAAAGCCAACCCACAGAACAGACATCAGGTCACAGAGTAACCTGACATCAATAAATGCACAGTAGTTGTACTGGAGAAGTGACAGAAAAATGCTTCTAATTGAACACTGACAGGTCTTACCACTATAATGCTTCAAGATCATATAGCTACTCTTAAAAGGCGACGGTGTAAAAGTTTTAATCCTATTTCTAATTGAGGGGAAAAAAAAAACCCCACAACAATCAGTTCAAAGTAACATGAAAAAATAATATTAAAGTCTTCAAACTGTTTTCAAGTTCATTTGAACCCATGTCTCTGAAAAGATGAAATGTCTTGGTCTGGAATGTGTATGGTCCACTAATCTAATTTTAAAAACGTTTTTACTTTAACCCATGAGTATACCATGTAATTAGTAGAAAAAAATCTTTAGCAGACAAAAAAAATGAAAGATGAAACTGCAGCAAGAGAGCATGGCAAACCTGAGAGATCTATTAGTGTATAAATCTGCTTAAAAACTAAAAAGATAGAAAGAGAGAGCTAACGAACTACAATAAAAGTTATGTCTTCAAAGCAGTAAGTTACAACAGGGTGGGAAATGTTTAATATGCACATATGCCTGCAAAGGGGTCACTATCTTTCTGAAAATAGAGCTGATATTTTTCACAGCATTAGATTTATGGTAAAAAGCCATAAATTTTATTGTTTAATATTATGCTTTTCCCACCCTGGCAGAGAATAAACATGAATTTAGAAGCACAGTAGAAGTGAAAAACAAAGAAGAGGAGAGATAGAAAGCAGCAGAGAAAGACAGAAAAGGTGAATACAGAGCTACAGAAGTGTTTATTGAGCATGCTACAGAGGTAAGCAGAGTACACACAAAATGAAATCAAACAACCATCAAACCTCCCAACTTTGTTAGAAAATTAATTTTTAATTGTGCCACTTTCAAACTATACTGAATTTTACAATTCTAAATATGTAAAAACTTAACTAATAGAAAATATACATGACCTTTTTTTTTCTACATAGATAACAGAATCTATGAATCTTGAAACTAAGTACATCAATTTCAAAAAGTATTGGTCATTTAAACAGAATCAAGGTAACAGTTCAGACTGACAGAGAACTGCTTTCAAATTAACTGGATCTGTAGATTCTGAGCCATGTTTATAGTAAAGTCAGATCAATTTCTAAATACAAAATATTTTGAAGAGATTTATTAAAACTGAATATTACAATGCAAGGTAAATTAAGACTAAAGGCACATAAACTTTGGTCCCACCTGGTTGTCAGTTTTAGGAAACTGCCATAAAATTTCCTGCAAACATTTGCAGCAAACTTTCTTCACCATTGAAAAATACATGCACCATTTCCTGAACTAGCTTGACCAGTCTGTACATGCTCAGAAATCCACAACCATATTCCATATCTTAATTACAAACTAAAGATGGCAATATATATTGAAATGCACGTAAGTCATGTCAACTTCAAAAACATCTACGAAAAATATTCAGCCACAAACAAGACATTACTTAGTGCTGACATTTATATGATACATCCCACAAGAGTGTGTACAAAAAGGTTAAGATTCCACAATGCTTTTCACATAGGGCTCAAAGTCACAGAAGTCACTTTTTGTCCTTTAAGAAATTAATATTCTGTACCTTGTTAATTTTAACTAATGCCTACATTCATAACTGAATCTAGACCAGAACCATGAACTACAAAAGGCCTTTTTAAAAAAAAAGGGCACAAAGCAAAAAGCAGAAATCAAATAACGTCATTTTACTCCTTCAGAGTAATGCTGAAATCCAATTAAAAAGAAAAATAAGTGACAACCCAGCAGATAAAGAAATCTATCATGCAGGAGAAACAAAAGCTTAACCTTTTTACACACCCCTGCCTAAACATATTTAAATTATCATATAACAATGTGCCCCAGACAACCAAATTTGCTTTTTACTAGTTATGCAATTCCAGCAGTACTAGTTTTCCTTTTTAAGGCACGTACGTCAACTAAGTTGAAAAACTGTGGTATTAACTTGAAGTATTTTAAACAAAATGATGGTTTATCTAAACAACAGTTGAACAACAGCAGTTAGTATCACTGCTTTTTTTTTATTTTTATTTTTTAAAACAACCAAGGAATGATAACAGCATGGAAAAAAAATAATAAAAAACAACAGAAGACAAACTCTGGTCCCCACTTTCCTGAACAGTCAATAGGTGACAACATCAAACAATGCAATACACCCTCATTTTCAATCTGCCTTTTTAAATAGTTGACTTAGAGAAAGAAACTCTCAGATGGTGATTTTCTCCCAGATTGTAATTGTGAAGATCAATCAAAGCCTGAATAGCTTCTTCTACTGTTGACATCTGAAGAAGTGCCATCTTGTGATCTCTTCTGAAACAAAATAATGGCGTTAGGAACTTGAACACTACAGGGGTTGCTTCTAACGTTTGCTATCCTCTAAGCACTTTTCCTTAAGACATGCTGCAAAAACACACTAGGTAGTCTTTTGTCAGAGCTATGTACAGAGAAGTTACTTACTGAAAAAATTTAAATGCTTTCACAGTGCCTCCAGTGTTAGCAAACAATGTGCGTAGATCCTCTTCTGCTACTGATGGTCTACAGACAGAAAGAAAATAAGCATTGGCAAGAAATCATTGGTCAATTCAGTGTGTTAGGATTCACATTAATACTACCTGCTTACTGACAGCCAACACTTACGGAATATTGGACAGATGAAGTGTTGCAGAAGGAGGGAATATATTTTGGAAGTTTTTTGAACCAGGTTTCTTGAAGCGATGCAGAGGTGAATTACCAAAATCTTTAGTCAGCCCTTGGTCATCAAGTCCCTCTCGAGGTAGCTGTACTGTCTGATGTTTAGAAAGGGTAACACGAATAATCTTCCCATACATTTTTTGTCCATTAAGATGGCTCATGGCTGAAAAAGACAGTAAGTTTACTCCATTTAGTGTTACTTTTCAATAGCTCATGGTACATCACAGAAACAAACAAGAAAAACACCCCCGCAAATTGAAGGGTCAGTGTGCTAAAAGACTGGAGTCAAGAACTAGGTCTGCAGAATCTACATGAGTATTTAAGACCATCATATGTGGTTTAGCTGTTGAATTAATTTAGGATATTGTGCAGACCTTCTGGAATACAAGTGCCTGCAGTAAGATTTTGGATCTTGTGAGTAACCAGGATACAAGACAAACTGACAAATGTAAACATACTTAGTTCACCTGATTTTACACAGCAGAATTTCAAGTACTTAGACTAATGGGAACATAAACAGAAAACTAATCTTACCCAGCTGTGACTGGTTTCCATCAGCCATCTGTATAAGAGCACTGTCTTTCTTATTGTATAAAATCTTCACACGCTGCACATCACCATAAACACCTTTTCAAAATCAAAGGTAACCCAAAGAAAAAATTCATTTTAAAGTCAGTCACCTAAATAATATACTTTGACATATCAATGGAACATTCAGACAGCAACAAGATCATTCACTCAAACCAACACTCTCACAAATGAATAAAGGAGATAAAGATTTTGAATAGTGAATTTTGAAAAGAATAATTTCTGATAAACCCTCAAAGCTATGTGAATGATATTAAATTAAAGACCATGCAAAATATATCAGCATGCATTAAAAGAAAATCTGTGTCTATGGAGAGTTTTAAACAGCAAAAGAAAAATAGCAGAAGATTTACTATTCAACTTTAAGCCAAAGTGCTAGCTACAAATAAGAATTAAGGTGAAACAAAAAAAAAAAACAAAAAAAAACCAAAACAAAATCAAATCAATAATAAAAGTATAGTGCTAACAATAACATACCGAAGAGGGTAAACAGACTTTGGGGCGTAACCATCTTTAGAAGGAGAGAAGAGCAAGCAGCGTAAGACAAGAAGAGAGAAGAGTCGAGGAAGAGCGGAGATGAACAGATCATCCATAACGAAGGGTGGTTCCCGCAGAATGGTGAGGTGGTCATGGATCATGGTTTCAAGGCGGTTAATTGGGGCAAGTTGGTCCGAGGAACATTTTGTTCAAGCACAGAAGCATGAACATAGGGAATGAAGACAGGGAACGTAGACAAAGACGAGAAGGGTAAGACAGGGAAGGGCATGGGGATTTGGGTAAAGACAAGGAAAGGGAAGTTGAACACAAAGGGAAAAGGATGAAATGGGGAAGGGAATACAGCAATGCAGAAGAAAAAAAAAATAAGGAAGTGGGGAACAAAAAAAAATAAAATATAGGTCAGTACATAGGAAATGCAGGAATTTGGTCAGAAAATGGTTGGTTTATGTACTGTACAAGAAAAACTGAGTAAAATGTAGTCACCCAAGACAAATATGGGTAAAGTACATTCATATCAAGAGTAAACTACAGCATTTCATCTCAACATGAAAATAAATCAAAAAAGCATGCAATAGAAATTTTAAACTTCGAACTTTAACTGCGTAAGCATGGCTGGTTATGAAATACAGGCAAAAATCTTTCAAAATGGCACTCTGATCTGAAACATTTTAACATGCAAGACTGTGGATGACAAAATAGTACCAGATGATAAAAAAAAAAAAACAAACTTAATGATTTACAGTGACAGAGGCCAGTTAAAAATGGAACAGCTAGACTGATACAAGCTTCCCACATTTCATACCAGCTTTCACAGCCATCAAAATAAATGTAAAGGACAGTAAAAACGTAAAACTAAATAAACCCCTTTAGATTTCAGAGTTAGCAAGAAAGATACCGTTAAGGTGAAAATGTTTTGCCACTATTTTTTAAAAATTATATTTTAAAGACAAATGAGTAACTGCAAAGAAAAAAATTACTAAGAGAGACTGGAAGAGTGCCTCGTCAAGATCTTTGGGAGAACCTTCAAAGAAAAATGTGTTAGAGTAGTTCAAATAAATTAAGACCTTAAAATGTGAGATACAAGCATGAAATGGAACAGCAAACAATTAGAAGAAACAAAACAGAAAATCTAGTTTACGTGATTACAATTGCAAAAGAAAGTATAGTTGCTATTTTGTAAAAATAAGGCTTTCAATTCAAATGTCAAACATGCAGTAGTTATCACATTTTTCTTAGAAAAAATAAGTAGCCAACTATCAAAGGACATTTTAAGTTGTTAGCTACCTGGGAAAACAAAACTATTTAACAATAATGGCTTTAAAATTAACTTTGGGAGATTATTTAAAAAACCAGCAAAAATACTTTGAGCTTAAAATACAAATGGAAAAGGCCAAAAGCAAAATACTTTGAGCTTAAAATCCAAATGGAAAAGGCCAAAAGCAAAGAAATTATAAAATACTGACAAATGAAGCATGACTAAAGAGGAAAAAAAAAGTAAAATTGTTTCACTGACCTCTTCATTTAAATTGCTAACCAGGAGGACTGTATTGCCACCAGCTGAAACTCCAGGCATTCCCACACGGCCAGCAGCAGCAGCTGCAGCAGCAGCAGCAGCATTTGGAATAGCCAAAGGACTCAGAGCTCCTGGAACAGCTGCAACAGGAAGCCCTAATTTTAAAATAAAGCATATTTTACGAAACACACACAAGTCGTTTAAAAAAGAAGTATCTACATCAGTACAAGTGTTGCATACAACACTCTAAAAAGCAGATCATTCCACTGTTATAGTCATCCAAAGAGTTGTGAAATATGTCGTTAAATAAATAAAAGGAAATCTGTTTGTTTTTTTTTTTATCCAGATCAAGTCTTCAAGGAAGTGATGAGGTGTAAAAAGCACTTTTCAAATAAACATTCTTGTACACCAAAACTGTTTCCACTGTACTCCAAAATGCTTAAAGTGTCTACATTATCAAAATGATCTATCGTAAATGTTGATCAAATCAGTAAGAATAAACACTAATTGTGCTCTCTGCATCATTACATCCTTATTTTCCATAACCCTTTGAGAGGCACTCCTCACTTCAACCTTATGCTTCAAACCAAATATACAACACTGGAGTTGTTCACGTGAAAAGGCCTTACTTTATCCTTCAGAGCCTTAGCATAAATGAGGTAAGGAGGCAACCCTCTAAATTCAAGATTCAAGGTAGCACCACTGATTATGCTCTGTGGCTTTTGTAATAAAATGCCCTAAAGCAGTATGTTACTGCTAGCTAAACCTTCAGCTGTGCTTTTTTCTTCTTCCAAAGAAACTCAGATCCTGTAGCGACCTGCTGGTTTTGCCTGGTCAAGTCACGGGGTGCAAGGCCAATGTGCTACTCCTAGGATCTGTGAAAGGTTCTTGTGACACATGCACTATACATAGTTTATATAGGAACACCTTTATGGTATTTGATCAACATTCTATTTGCACATTTTACACAGTCCAGTAAAAGGACAATGATATAGAAAAAGGTGTAAAAACCCAATAACTATAACTTCAGTATTTTATTTTACTGCAACTGGGTTCTCTGTTTTCAGTATTCTGTCAAAATTTCTAATGTTTATATGATCATGCTAACCTAACACAACTTTTGACCAATTTTCCAATATGCCATGTACACAGTCTAAATGTAACCTTTACATCATGTACACAAGACTACCTTCCTTCTCACATTAAGTTTTATTTTAAAGGAAGTTGTAAGAGAAAATAAATTTCTTCAGTTTCAGTCAATGCCCAAATACTAAGCTGAAAATAGTAAATATATTCAACCATTATTTTAAAAAACAATAATCCCAGATTTAGTACCAAAAGAGAACACACAAGGGGACAGAAGGGGGGGAGTAAGTAAGGTTACATTTATTTTTTTATCTTCTAGGAAACATTTCTATCCTCATTCCAACTCTTTATTTAATCTTTTGTTACACAGATTTGTGAATCTTTTAATTTATTTTTTTTTTTCCCCCCTCAAAAGAGCTATTTTGTTGAGCTGGACAAATGACTCCTCAAAGGGAACAGAACATCCATCACTACTTTGAGATAGTGCTTAACAGTATTACTGATCAGACACTGAAAAAGATTTTCTGGTCATTTCCTGTCAAAGCACATACAGAAGAAAAAAAAACACTAAGTGTTCTAAGAAAGGAAATTAAAGATACAGAATATTTTCTGATAAAGTTTAAAAGATCAAAAATGTTAGTATTCAGGGGTCAAAACAGAGGAATATAAAGTTCTGAGTAATGACAATTCAAGTCATCTCTCATGCCACAAGATAAAGGAAAAATCTACTTGAATCGAAAGGCAACAAATATGGTCTTTTATTGCATTATATGTGGTATTTGTGGGACTGACTGTAATATATAAAAAGAAGGAAAAACCCTATCTTGTCTTTCTCCCTTCCATCCTGCAAAAACACTTAATTTGAGACTGTATTAGATGGGCTGCAGAAACAAGTTAGTTACATTAAATAGGCAATGAAGTGACATATAATATGCTTCATCACTTAAGCCAAGCACTAGCTACCTGGGGGTTAGGAAAGCACTCCCCCCAGGTATGCTGCTGTATGATCATCTGTTACGAGGGCTGCGCTAGGTCTTCCATCAGAGAACACAGAAGTAACACTAGCTGTCAGAGAACGGATATGAAATTAGATGGACCACTGCTAGCCCAAGCATAGTGATTTTGTTTCTCAAAATCCATTTTGTGCGAAAGGAAAGTGTAATACTACATACTTATGTCTACTAATAGCAAGACAAAAATCTAACTTAAATATGATGCATGTTTTGCTTTTGGGTTAAAGCTAAAGAATATAGCTTTACTTTCAAGAAAAAACAATCAATAAAAGATGCGGTTAAAGAAACTATCCCTGTGGAAAAAGGAAGTTTATTCCCAAAAGCAGATTGTAATACACAGGGAAACCTGTGAATATCAAATTAAACTCCTCAAACAACTTCTTAAAAATCCAGTTCTGTTCTAAAAAAAAAAATCATTTTGGAAATGTACTTTTGAGTGCTTTGTATTGCATATGCTTAATGTCACATTTATTTACACTCAGCTACTACTGAGGTTAAACAGACAGAAATCTGAAGAATAACAGTAAGGTGTGACAAGATGTCCACCTGAAGGGAAACAACTTATTTTATACTAGGTCAATAGCAATCATTTAGGTATTAGAAAATTACAAGATACTAGAGTATTTCAAATGTTCTAGTGTACCTAAGCACCTCTCCCTAAACTTAGAAGCTTTAAGCTTCTGATAATTCATTCAAAACCAGCCCATTCTGTCCATTAGTGATCTTCTCCTTCTTTCAAGGGATAACAGGACTCATCGAAAAGATGCCAAATTTACAGTCTCAGAGATGTCTGACACCTTATTTCATCACAGCATTTTTAGGAATAAAGGAATCTAAAGATGACTAGTGAAGTTTTTATGGCTCTTTCCATAGTTGGGAAGAGCACAGTTGAGTAACTGATACTTTAAAAGGCATAATTCTTCATAGCATCAGACTCTCTACATGACATTCTTTGGTACCACTGAAGAAATTAAAAACAAAGATTAATTCAACATAATTCATACAAAAATATTATTTTATTAATTAATTATTTTATTATTAAGTCTTTATAATAATATTATTACATTGCTATTATTATTATTCAATTATCTTTGAAATAGATTAATTTAATAACTATCTTAAGAAGAGGCATTAATGGAAAGTGCTAATAAAGAAAGCAAATGATTACAACAAGGGATAAAGCTGTAGAAGCCCTAACCAAAACAATGTATTTCCAGCTGTGCTATTAAACAAATATCTAAACCAGGGTTAAAGCATTATATTACATATTATTATTATTTGCAATTACAAGTAGTTCTTATTAAAAATCTTTTGTTTGATGTGGCTGAGTATAATATAGTTGCTGTTTATTCAAAGTTTTTTTTTCTGTAAGATCTCCTATAACTTTTTGGGAATGGAGTGGAGAATGTGAGGTGAAAAAAAAGAAAAACACATCTGCTTCTGATAATTCGTTTGAAACAAGTCCATTCTGTCCATTAGCGATTTTCTCCTTCTTTCAAAAGATAACAAGACTCATTGAAAAGATGTCCAATTTACAGTCTCAAAGACTTCTGATACCTTTCATCACAGCTGAGGTTGTAGTAGACGAATGAGTAATGATGCATGCGGGCTAGGATCATCTATTTGACTGATATGTTTCTAACCAATTACATAGCACACAGAGACCTCATTTCTTGCAAAGGTCAGACAAATTACAAACCCACAGAAAACACAATTCTTGTTCTGTCGATCTCCACTGCACTCTCATTTGCCATTTTGACTTAAGCAAGTCAAAAATTTTTAATAAAGAAAAATAAGAACAACTTGTATTATGATCATTACTTATCAAGCAACACACTAAGATTTGAGGACTTATCTGAAACTGTTTAGAAACATCAGCTACTTTGTCAACATGATCAATCTGTATTAGAAAGCTTTTTCACTAGCTTTATTTTAGCTTCCAACAATTACAGAAAATAGTTTTTTGCTTTATCCAGGTATTAATGAAAACATACAAATATTATACACCTTTTTCCTAGCCTTTTGAGGTCTTCCTCCTCAATGAAGTTTAAACACAGCATGTCACACTTACATGTGAAAACCACAGGCAGTAGGACTAGTCATAACGCAGGTATGCCTAACTGTGACCAAGAACTGGATTTAGTCTCTAGTCCTGTTATGAACCTTTTTTGTGGCTTTATGACAAGTAACCACCATCTTTTTGTATTTGTTACTGGCCTGCTTCTTATACTTAGCCTGGATGGGTCTGGGGGAAATAGCAGGTCCTTTTAAAATCGCTGCATAACAGCTTATGAAATTGCAAGTGCTACTACGTTACATGATAAAGTTACATATACTGAAGAGGAGGGCTAATTCCATCCAAAAGGCAAGTGACATATGTAATGGTTTAGTATCAATGCAGATTCAAACACTAAGACTAGTAAGACTCACATCTTGTCACTAAAACTCAACTCACAAAATTACGTTAAACCTAAACCTCACTTCTGACATATGAATTACAGTATACTGTTAAAAAGACAACAACAAAAAGGCATCCAAGTTGTACAACTACCCAGCATATAATAGCAGAACATAAGCAAAAGTCAGAACTGTCAGAACAGTCAGAATCACCTTTTCTCTTAGTGATCTCATTACATACATATAAGAAAAGCTACAGCAAGAATTTTAACAAGAATACCACAGGTTCAACTTATGGTATTCCTCTTGAACACTCAAAAGAACCTGGAGAGCATCACATTAAGCTCAAAATGGAGCTTCGCTTTTTCATGGAGAAACACGCCCTTTCGGAACCATCTGTGAATAGGGCATGGCAGACACTCTGAAAATATCTTTATTGACATTACAGAAATAAGAATTCTAAAGAAAATAAAAGGAAGTAAAATATTATGATAAAAGAAAGAAGCTGAAGGAAGGTCACTGCTATTATTCTGCCATACTTCACAAATCATAGTTTGCCAACTTCTATCTTGTAACTCTCTGAACTTTTAAGTATTCTTACTCTTACTCCTTCCGAGTATCCGAATAAAAATGCAGCTACACATTGCATGCACAAGTGTCCACTTAGGCTTCTGAGTATTTTTCTATTCTTTGTCCTTTCTTATTTACGTCAGTTATATTTTGTGCCTTTTGTCACAGTAAGCAGTCTAGAATGAGAACACTGTTCTTCCATAATCAAACAAGCACCATTCCCATTTGGACAACTATCCAAATGGCTAAGGCACCGACACTACTACGGAGCTTTTTTGGAAAGTTTCTCAGCTGTAGAGTTCAAATTCTGTAAAAAAACAACAAACAAAAAAGGCAACTAGGAAAAAAAAAAACAAAAACCAAACTACGACAACAACAAAGACCATTCTGTAATCATCCCCATTTGACAGATGATGCAGAGTTACAATATACCAAGCTCACCTTACTGGTCATGAACAGAGTTAGAACACGTACCTGGCTCCCTTAAGTCTCTTTCAAAACAAGTAATGCTTTTACAGAGAGAAAAAATTAAAATGAACTTTAGCTACGGGTTCTTCAGAGACTTTAGACTCTTATGGTATTTTTTACTTCCCAAAACTTCTGCTGTAGCTACAAGTGATACACCATTTCACAAGTCATACTGGAGGATCTAAAGTCAAGCACTCCAAAACTTGTAGGAGGTGGGTGTGTGTGTAATTTACAACTAGATATTAAATGCATCCTTCAAGTAATCTGATTTCAGAAAAGGGCAGATATAACACAGCATCCAGTAGCTTTAACTACAATATTAACCCTTTTTCTGGGCTCACATCATTCATTAAGTGCCTTCTGTCTTCTGTAACACAGAGAGCAGAGGTCCCTCTTTATTACATTAACTCCGACTAACTCTAAGTTGGCCCATCCTGTACAGAAAACAAAGCATGAAATCTATGTTGTTCTTAAGTTTTCCTTAGAAGAAAAATGGGAAATGATGAAAGAAAAAAAATAAGAGAAAAGACTAAATGGGAAGAACAACGATCACAGCATAATAAATCAGGTTTTATAAGAGTCTTGAGATTATGTCTGAGTACTATTAAATTTTGAAAAGTGAAAGGTGTTCTCAAAGAAAAGCAACTTGACAGGAATGAAACTTACAAAATGAATTTTGATAAATTAAAAAAAAAATTATAAATTTCTCCCAAAGCATGCATTAATTATTTTGCTAATAGTCAGAAAACATATTTATCTGTGTATTTCTCAAAATATTTCACCTACTTCTGATGACCTCAAAAGCTGACAGGATATTAGAACTCACACACCACAGCACTAGAAGTGCAACTACAGCTTATTTCCTTTTATTTACAGAAACTACAGACTAGAATCTCTTTTTTTTTTTTTTTTTTAAAGCAAAGAGCATAAGCTTTCCTTATTGAGGGGAATGAACAAAATATTATTTTCATAATCTGACATTACAAATAAGCACTAGCATGACTGAAACACGCAAATCATGTTAAGTCTACGTTACAAACCTGGGTGGGAGGGTGGGCAGCAGTAGCCAACAGGAATATACAAAAGAGGGCAGGACAGATTTGGGAACAAAAGCAGAACTAACTTGACTTTTCCTTATACTTTGTGCATTTCTCATTTGGTCATGCATTTTCTCATTCATTTATGCAGGACTTCTAAAGACAATATAATTGTGTTACTACAATTCAAATCACAATGTAAACTGAACCCTGAATGGGCCTGTGGACACTATCACAATTTAAGATCTTTAATTGTTAGAAGGACTAATAATCATTTTCATCAAGTGACTTTGCAATACAAAAGAGCAATGTCAGAATCATACCTAGAAGAGAGGTCTCCTTTGCAAATGCTGCAGCAATAGCTGGGTCCAGCGCTGGCTGTCCATCACCAGATGGAAGATCAGGACGAGTGTAGTCCCTGCTTTTATCGTTGTTGTACTTGACATTCAAATTCACCAATTTGGAAAAATCAATCCGTAGGGTACAGCAAGCATTATAAATATTTTGACCATCTAAGGCCTGGAAAGAAGAGTCATTTTATTTAAAAAATACACAACACAGGTTGGCTGCACAACTTTTTTTTTTTTTTTTTAAAAAAAAAAAAAAAAAAAAAAA
>JAAGAY010003427.1:0-35205 GCA_011801015.1 Ardeotis arabs
AGTGGGGACCCCCCACCCTCCCAGCCGTGTTCCCGGTGTTTCTGCAGGTATTTCCCAGGATCACTCATCCTGGAAAGCAACTTTCCTGCAGGACACCCTCAGCTGCCTGGTGTGGCCCCCTGCAGCCCCCCACCCAGTGCAGAGCTGCTGTGGGGTGCCCAGCTCCTCGGGGTGACGGGGAGCAGCGCTGTGGGTGCCCCCGAGACAGAAACACCGGGGTGAAGACAGCACCGGAGAAGCCAAGAACCCCCCCGTCCAGTGACCCCCTCGCCTCCTGCTGCCCCCCCAGCTCTGCCAGGCGGGTGCCTCCTCTTCCTCACCCCCCTTCCGCAGCCCTTCTGCACCCAAACTTCTCCCTCTGAGCCCCGTCATTGCCCCCCCCCCGCAGCCCACCCCACCCGGGGCCCGGCTTCGTGGGGGCAGGGTTAAGGGCATTTGCCACCTCGCGCTCCCAGCTCGCCCCCCCGGGTCCCTCCCCAATTCCCGAAGTTCCGGCACATCCGGCAGCTGGAGAAGACGCTGGTGGAGGTGCCCATGGCTCGCACGACAACCGCCACCCGTGCGAGGTTGTGACACAATTGCGCACGACGTGTGTGCACGTATAGGCAAAGCCATCGTCTCCCTGCGCCTTTTTCCAGGACCTTCCAATCCCGCTGCCCCTGTTCCAGGCCGGGGGGACACGTTGAGCGAAAATACCGACTTGCAGCTGGGTAGAAGATGCTCTTTACTCAACCCCCGCCGCACGGCGCGGGCAGGTCTGGGCATCCCTGGGGAGGGGAGTAGGGGGCAGCACGGGGGAAACCAGGGCGGCGTGGCGGGGTCCCTTCCTTCACCGCGACACGTCGGAGCCTCGAGGATCCTTGCAGAGCCCGAAGTCGCTGTTGGTGATGGAGCCCACGATGGTCTTATCGGCTTCGCAGGTCAGGCCGCTCTCGCAGGGACATTTGTAGTAGACCCCGTAGATGCTCTGTGGGGAAGGGAGGCATGGCGCGAGGCGAGGGGTGCACCCCCAGCCCCCGCCAGCCCCGGGAGTGTGGGAGCGCGTACCTTTGGGGAGCACTCCTGGGACTCGGCTGCCTTCGGCGCGCAGCGGGCCAGGCTCAGGCCGCCGCCGCGGTGGCAGCAGCCACTCTTGCACTGGGCGCTCTGCAGGCACAGCTCCCCGGTGTCCTGCACCGCCAGGCGGGGCGTGAGCGCCGGGACCCTCTTGTCCCCCATTAATCCCCCCACAGCCGTGCACCCCGGGGGGTTTGGGTGGGTGTCGGGCACCTTTCGGCCGGGGCTCAGCACCGCTGCCAGCGCGCCCGAGCCTCCCGCCCTGCGGCATTTCCTCCGTCTGGCCCAAAACACCACCCAAAACACCACTCGCTGCCATGCTGCGTTCTGCCGGCTCACGGGAACAGGGCTGAGAGATGGGAGTAGAGCGCTCCCCCCACCCCCCCATTCCCTGCAAGCCCCCCGGGGAGGGGGTCCTGGCTGGCGCAGGTGGCCGAGAGCTGCAGTTCCAGCCGCTCTCAGCCGTTGCGTGGCTGCTTTCCCGGGCTCCCAGGTCCCTCCCAACTCCAGAAACCCCAGCGCACCGTCCCCACCTGCCTCAGTTTCCCCAGCCGCAATCAGTTTTGCTCTCAGTGGCTGCAGCCAACCCCCGGGACCCCCCCCCCATGTAGCTGCTGCCAGAGACCACCGCAGCATGGACCCCCCCAACCCTTCCATCACCGCGCTCAGGGCTGTGGTGAGGACGGGGGTCAGCGTCCCTCTTACCAAGTTGAAGATGAGCCCTCGCTCGTGCGGCGCGGGCAGGGCCGGGGCCAGGAGCAGCAGGGCCAGCAGCAGGCGGAGGGGCAGCGCGTTGGCCATGGCGGGCTCGCTCCGTGCCTCTGCGGCGGCACCAGCGGGTGCTTTATAGCGGGCGCCTCCGTCAGCTGACGTGGCTGCTCCTATCGCACCCCAACTCGTGGCATCGGGGCAGCGTCGCAACGCCCTGCCCGGGGTGGAAAAACAGCAATGCCCGGGCTGCCAGGCAGTGCCACCATGGGGACGTCTCGCTCCTGTCCCCGGGCGACCTCCCCACGCCGGCAGTGCCAACTGGCCCTTCGGCAGCTCCTTTGGCCGAAGTGAACATGAGGTGATGGACCTGGGGGGGATTTCCAGTCCTCCCTCCTCTCCTGACCTCCAGGGAGCCGTGGAGCTGGGGTTCTCCCAAACACCCTCCTTGGCGCTGCCGATGGGTTCATGGGCAAAGCGAGGGCTGCGGCAGGAGCTCCGCTCTGTGGGAAGGCCTCCATTCCCAGATCGTCCACCGCTCGAATGTTGTGATCACAGATGCCAACAAACCCGCTCAACAAAACCCACAGCGTAGCAGAGGCGAGCCCACCCCACTGCTAGCGTCCCACCGGCCTCGCTCGGTGCTGCGGAACCCGCCGATGTCCCCATCCTGTGGGCCGCCGCCTCACCCTGCCCTGCCAGATATTTGCTCTCCGTTTTTCAGCGCGTGGGGACACGGTGGTGGCTGAAAGGCAAACAGCCCTGGGAACCACACAGCTTTTCACGCCCGCGTTGGCCTGGCCGCCCTCGGCAATGATTAACGCCCGGGCAGCCCTGGCCTTCGACGGTCACGGGGGTGACGCCAAGGCTGGCGCTGGCTGTGGGGTGACTGTCACACTGCCACGCAGCATCCCGGCCCCGCGGCGGGAGTTGAGTCCCTGCGGTCCCTCGGGATGCGGGAAAGATGTGGCTCCGGAAGGAGGGTGCCGTGGTGGCTGACAGGACACGGGGCCAAGCGGAGGCCTGGCCCTGCCGCAGGGGCTGCTGGCACCCCGGGGGGGCACAGCGTTTGGGACACATCCTGGGGTGCACAGCACAGGCCAGGTGGGGCCTGGGGGTCACAGCCCAGCCCCTGGCACATCCTGTAGGGCAAGGCATGTCCCGGAGAGCATCCCAATGCGCGTCCCAGGGCACAGGCGCATCCTGGGGCGCAGGGTGACGCACACAGCGCATCCCAGGGTGCACAGCAGGGCGCGGGGTGCATCCCAGGGCAGAGCCTGGGGTACGCGCTGGGGACATCGGGCTCATCCCACAGGCACTGGGCACATCCCAGAGCACGTAGAGAGGACACAGAGCACATCCCGAGGGAGCATCCCAGGGGTACGGGGCACATCCGAGGGATACATCCCGGGGTGCATCCTTGGGGCACAGGGCTCATGTGGGGGGGATGGGGCACATCCCAGGGGCATTTCCCGAGGGCACAGAGCGTATCCCGGGGGCACAGGGTACACTCCAGGAGTATGGGGCTCATCCCGGGGGCAGGGGGCTCCTCCTGGGAACATGGGGCGCATCCCGGCGGTATGGAGCTCATCCTGCAGGCACAGGGCTCATCCCAGGGGCGCATCCCGAGGGGACAGAGCGCGTCCCGGGGGTATGTGGCTCATCCCGGGGGGATATCCCGGGGACACGGGGCTCATCCTGGGGGTCCTGGGCTCATCCCAGGGGGATATCCCGGCGATACGGAGCGTATCCTGGCGCTGCGGAGCTCTTCCCGGGGGCACAGAGCGCATCCCGGGGGTCCTGGGCTCATCCTCGGGGACATCCCGGTGGGACAGGGCGCATCCCGGGGGTCCTGGCCTCATCCTCGGGGACATCCCGGTGGGACAGGGCGCATCCCGGGGACATCATCACGGCGCATCCCGACCCGCGCCGCCCGGCTCCTCCCGGCTCGTTGCGTGCGGTGGAGGGGGGGTCGCGCCGCCGCCCCCCGGGGCGGTCCCACCGCCGCTCTCCGGCGGGGCGGGGCGGGGCAGTGGCGGGCGGCGCGGGGAGCGGTGCCGGTACCGGTGCCCCCGGCCATGCCCAAGCTGCTGCCGGCGCAGGAGGCGGCGCGGATTTACCACACCAACTACGTGCGGAACGCGCGGGCCATGGGGGTGCTGTGGGCCCTCTTCACCCTCTGCTTCTCCATCCTGATGGTGGTGACCTTCATCCAACCGTACTGGATCGGCGACAGCATCGACACGCCGCAGGCCGGCTACTTCGGCCTCTTCTCCTACTGCATCGGCAACGCGCTCACTGGCGAGCTCATCTGCAAGGGCAGCCCGCTCGATTTTGGCACCATCCCCTCCAGCGCCTTCAAAACCGCCATGTTCTTCGTCGGCATCTCCACCTTCCTCATCATCGGCTCCATCCTCTGCTTCAGCCTCTTCTTCTTCTGCAACGCAGCCACCGTCTACAAAGTCTGCGCCTGGATGCAGCTGGCGGCAGGTGAGCGGGGCCGGGGGCTGCCGATGGCCCGGTCAGAGCTGTTTTTCCCTCTCTCTCCCCACCTTGGCTCTTCTGAGGGGGGGCTGGCTGGGAAAGGGCACCAGCATAACCTCCATGCCCCATTTGCTCCCCCTTACTGGTTACCAGTGGGGAATTTGCAGTGAGTAAAGTCTGTCAGAGCAGCTGAGACCCAGCAGACTCATTGCACGTGGGCGACGCTCCCCTCCGTGTGCTGCTGCAAAACCACCCGGCACCACCAGCCCAGCCACAGCGCGTCCCCGCTTACCTGGGGTGGGCTTTCCTCCGGCCATCGCCCCACACTGTTGCTCCTGCTCTGCCCCACGGTGCGGCAGGGTTGTGGCTTCAGAGCGTCGGTCCGAGAGCGCCGAATGCTGCCGGGCTGGGGCACGGGGCTCCCTGCGGCACTAGGGATCCGGCGGGAATTAATGGGGGATACGGTGATAACGTTTGCTGGGTGATTTGGTGCCTACAACACCCCCTGCAGCAACCGGTAGCTCCCTGAGCTCAGGAGATGACGTACTGGGGAAGTGGAACAGGAGGAGGGGACCGACCGTAGGATTTGATCTCATCACCCACATTTTCCTACTTTTCTGCTCATCCTCACATCCCTGTGCATCTCCAGCCTTCCCCACCTATTCCCCCAACGCAGCGAGACACCTGAGACACCCGGTAACCCGGCTCCTGCCTTGGAAGCCTCAGCTGAAACCCAACCCAGCCCCTTTGCTGCTCCTGAATCATTCATGCCATCCCCGGCCACCCCGGCTGACGCTCCGGGGGAGGACGGCCGCGGCATCGGGGTTGCTCCGGTTCCCGGCTAAAGAAACGAGCTCAAGCAAAGATTTAGATAAGAAGCTTGGGGCAGCTCAGCCTCCCAGGGAGCTGGGGAGGGGAAGGGCTTTGCTGTTGTATTTGGGGCTTTTCCGTACATTTTTTGCGCTGGGTGAGGGAGAGAAACCAGGCACAGGTGGCTCCGGCCACGTGGATGAGCCCAAATCATCCCCCACAGCCCAGTTTCTCTGCACCAGGGAGGCTCTGGGAGCTCTTGAGCCGCCGCGGGGCAGCGCAGGTGTGGCTGCGTTTCTGGGAGTTATTTTAAAAAGGGGTCAGGCGACGAGAGGATCCATTTTCTGGCCTTTGCTCCGAACCAGGGTGCATTTTCACAGGAGAAGCGATGTCTTTCCAGCTTCCCCCATTTCTCCGTGCGCCTCCTCGCTGTTAGCTCCAGGGAGGAGTAATTACATACAGGAGAAACCAGCCGCTGCTCAACAAAGAGAAATGCTCTCTGCAGACCTAGGAGGCTGCCAGCTGGCCTTGCCGCTCTCCTGTCCTCAAGCCAAGGACAAAAAGCATTGGCAAAGGGTGAGGCAAGCACCCCAAAAGCATTTTCTGGTTTACCAAGCACCCAGCGACAGAGAAAAGGCACCAGTATGGGGCGGGGAGCATCGCTGCTGCAGGAGGCTGCGGATGTCCAGGAAGGGCAGGGACGAACGCTCGTCCAGAGCTCCCAGCACCGGGCTGTTTCTGGCGTGAGAGGAGCCCCGGGAGGTCCTCACGCCTGCACAAAACGATAGAAAGGACCTGTTACTTCCATGCTCTGCACCAAGATATCGGCAGAGGATGCGAAGAGCCTCTGGTGATCATATCCCAAAGCCTCGCAGATGAGCTTGGCTCTTCTCCCTACCGAACCCAGTCACTCCTGTCCAGCAAATACAACTTCTCTGAGCACGTGGGGGGAAAAAAACCAACACACTTCTGAGCTTTTCGGACACGAGCTGCTTGGCAGAAGACGGCCCTTTGGCAGCTGGTGCTGGGTTTGTTGCAACTCCCGTGGCAAAGCTGCACGGGTGACATGCCAAGGGCCCGCGGCCGGGCTGGAGAAGCCGTTGAGGTCGTGCACGCGCCGGGGTCGGGCGATGAGAGCCAGCGCAGGAAGAGCTGGCGGCTCGCAGCCGGGCTGGAACCATCACAGCTGAACAAGCAGAATTAATCTGCCTGCAAAGCTGCTGCTGAGTGCAGCTCCACCTTAGCAAACCGTAAGCTGAGATCGAGCTACGCGCGGGGCAGTAACAAGGTTCTCCACCTTGTGCAGACCGAATCCATCCCAGTTTTCTTTGGAGTGATACAGCCAGGGATGCGTGTGGAGGCAGGAGAGATGTTGCCTGGGCAACGCAGAGATGGGAGATGCTGCTGCAGCGTGGCCTTGATGGGGGGCAGCGTGCCGGATCCTGCTCCTCCCCAGCTGCAGCAGCACCAAAAAGCAGAACCCACGTGTGACGGGCAACCACAGGGCACCTTTCAGCCCAGGTAGCCGGTCCGTAGCGTTTTATCTGGTTGTGGCGTTGCGTCTGTGGCCGGGCGCAGCCGTGCCACGCTCCTCCGCATGCAGTATCGGCTCAGCAGGTCGCTGGCAGCCACTGTAACGTCTCTCTCTCGCCGCAGCTACCGGGCTGATGATCGGCTGCCTGATTTACCCCGACGGCTGGGACTCGAGCGAGGTGAAGCGCATGTGCGGGGACAAGACGGACAAGTACACGCTGGGCGCCTGCACCGTGCGCTGGGCGTACATCCTCTGCATCATCGGCATCCTCGATGCTCTCATACTCTCCTTCCTGGCCTTTGTGTTGGGGAACCGGCAGGACAACCTCCTCCCGTCGGATTTTAAAGTGGAAAATAAAGGTAAAGGCGGCTGGGGCTGAGCCCCGAGCCCCTGGCCTGCTGCGGAGGGATTGCTGTTAGCGGGGAGGACGGGGGCTTCCTCCAGTGGGAGAAGCAGGAGAGCTGAAGACACTCCTGCACCTTTGTTGTTATTCCTACCTCTCATTAACACAGTAATTAATTGCTTGTTTTACAGAAGAGGGCAACGACTGACAGAGCTTGATCTCCAGGTAAGTGATGCCCGCCGTGATTTTTCGTGTTGTTTCCAAGTACACGTCATGGCCCTGTCGTAGCTGTAGGCTTTGCTTTGCCTCCTGAAGCCAGGAGAACACAGATCCTTGCCAAGTGTCCAAAAACCCCCAAAGTTTAACATCTGAAGTCGTACTCCATTTGGCAACAGCTGACCTTTTCTCTCTCTTCCCAGGGACACCTAGAATTCTTCCATCAGCTTCAACACAGAGCCCTTTTCTTTAAAGTGACTTTTCCAGGAGCTCTGAACTTAATTCCATGGATTTTCTACAACTGCTCTTCTCACCTAACAGGCCGCTATCGGCTCACGGCTCTCACGGAGTTTGTTTGATGGGAAGAGTCCAAACTGGACAGTTTTGGTTTTTTTTCAGTTCATCAGCAAACCTGCGTAAAAGGGGAGGGATGGTGATTTACTACTTTCTGGGGTTTGTACATCTTCTTTCAAGGAAAATACCTCCTAATTAAAAAAAAAATAGTGTTTTGGATTTTGTGCTTGTCTCCTTGGGGCAGGGGAAATCCTCTGCCACGTCCCAGGTTCCCTTGTTGTTGAAAAATACGACGACACAGACAATTCCTAGCAAAGCCATGAATCAGCTTCCCACTCTGCGCAACAACAACCAAATGCAACGTTTTATAAATGGCACTTTTCTGGGAAAAAAATAAACATGCTGGGCAGCAGCAGGGCTGTAACAGCACCTGCAAAGTGCAGCAGCTGGTGCCAGTCAGCATCAACTCACCGCACCCCCCAATTAATCTGATCTGGCCCTCATTTCTCATCACATCCAACACCCACCTGCAGCTGCCTTCAGCACGTCCCTTTCTGCAGCAGCCAGGCGGCTCTTACCTGGTCGGAACCCCAAATTACGCTGTGCTACGATTTTCATCTCTACTCGCTGTAATTTGTTGGTTCCTGCAGCGGCCAGGTCAATTCAGTTTTCATAAGCACCTTCAAGTTTGATGCTTCCCTCTAAAAAAAGTGTTTGGGAAGGTTTTGTTAGGACTCTTTGCTAGGGAAGACAGCAGAGAGATGAGAGATTTGTAAGAGAACGTATTTTAGAATGGAAAAACTCCGGAAGAGTTGTCCTGCTGTTGACTAATCTTCACTGCCTTTTAAAACAGACCACAACACCAGCAACAAAGTCTTTCCCCGGCATCATCTCCCTGCCTCTCATTCCGGAAATCAGAACGAAGTGCTCACTAGCAAAGGAAATTTAATCACTGGGCCGCTAGCTCAGAAAGAACAGACTTACAGAGGGAACATGAGGAATAGGGCTGAGGTATTAAATAATCTGTTTATTGTACGGCTTTCACAAAGAAAAAAAGACAAAGCACCGAAGTAGAAAGAATAAAAATGTATTTTCCTTCAAGTCTTAGACTGACACAGCAAGTACAAATCCTTTAGTGCGAGCACTTTACGGCAATTTGGAAGTTTAACAAACCCCAAGTGAATGAGCACAAGGTACAAGACCGAACCCTGACAGCTGCCTCTGCGGGTGTTCAGCTCACAAGCTGGCTCCAGCCTTGGCTGCCCCGGTCAAAAACGTCCTCCTGCAGCCGGAGGGGCAGGAAGGAGCTCTCAGAGCCAGTGTGCAGACTCCTTCTGGGAAGAGTTCTTCAGTCAGCCAGTCTCAAGCACGCAGGACCGGGTGAGCTTTCGAGACAACGCCGTTTGCCCTGCCGCTGTATCTTCACAGCGCGCAGACAGGAGGTATTCCGGATCCCAGTCCTGCCTGACGTCCTGCTGTAACAGATATGGAAGTGAAACACAACTGGAAAATTCCAGATGAAAAGGGGGGAAAAGAAGTCAAATAATCCATTTATAACTCTTTTGGTATGTTACCTTCCTTTAATTTTATATGCATAGAAAACCTGATCTACTCCTAAGAGAACATGCAGCATGATTTGCGTTAACAAGCCCAATCAGGCACTGGACTGGAGAAACTTTTCAAGTGGATTAAATGACACCAAGGTTTATGAATAAATGATCCTTAGGAACCAGGATTTCCAAACACACATACAGAGGTGACACGTAACAGCGGTCTTGGCAGCTTTGGCAAAGGAATTGTCTCGGATAGCGTCTGCGCAGCCTCCCGCGTGCTCCTGCAGCAACTTCCATCCTCTGCGAGCCACCACGAATCCAAAGGCCTGTTTGGTCCAGGGTAAGGAAGCGCCTCTGAAGTCTCAACGCTGCCAAAATTTTGCTTTAGAGTAGGATGCACTGAATCTGTAACAGGATGGGCAAGTCTAGAAGCCATCATAAAACTATCAAACGCCACAGTGATTTAACTTTTAATTAAAATTAACCCATTTACTCATTATATCCAAGCCCCTCTGAAGTCTATATAGAAACCCCACAGAACATTTTTACTCGGGGTAACTCTAGGAACAGCTTCTAATCCCGTATCTACATGGAAAAGTCAGTTTTCTTCCACTTCTGCTAGCTCTCCTTGTGCTAATGGCCCAGAAAAGAAAAGGCAGTCCCATCCTGGGAAGGTATTTCTGAAGGCCAGCACCTGAAGCAAGTTAAAGGAAAAGGAATCTCTACACTGGGCCTTCAAGTGTCGATTCGGAACGTCGAGGGCTATAGCGTGGCTGTGATACAGATGCTGCCACCCTTTTCTTGGGAAAAAGTGAATGGTCAAAAGTTAAGAGCCAGAGTAAACTGCATCAGTGAAAGCCAAACTCTCACGGATACAGCAACTGCCTCAAGGCAGGCAAAAAAGTGCCAGTAAGGGATAAAAAAACCCTCCAAAAACTTACAGCTCACTAAAATGTTAGAAGAGTTGCCTGCAACAAGGCTACCTCTCTGCAGCCAAGGGCTCACCCATCTGAACGCTGAAGATTGTGCGTTGAGTCAGCTCCAGCTTCTGCTTATTTCGCTTGTCACCTTTTAGTCACAGGCGTTAAAGTAGAAAATATCGCCGAGTTCCTAAACTATTCTATCTGGGCACAGGGAAGGAAAAAGTAAAGGGGCAGGGCACTTTGGAGGAAGAAATGAAGGATACTAAAACCTAGGTTTAAATAGCTCTTTGCAAAAGATTTAAGCAGCCAGAACTAAAGAAAAGTTATGAGTGGAAAGCAAAGAATACAGCAGACACCTAGGAAATGATGGAGGATTTGGAGGTCTTTGCTCCACAAGGAACTAACACCACCTTGGTGCCATCTGTTACTTCTCACCCCATTGCTAGCTACTGGATCAACAGCGGGAAATCGACTCCTGAGTCAGGGAGATAAGGAGGCGCTCAGATCTTCACGTCCCCCTCGTGAAGAAAGGAGAACTGAAATCTAGCTAAAGGAGCATATCTGAGCACAGGTGAGCTCACGTCTGTAACACACGGTGCGTAACAGTGAGGAAACTCAGGAAAAACTTCATATTCTAGTCAATTAGTCTTTGGCGAAACCCAATCAAGGCAAAACACAGATGATGCCCTCTGGTTGAGGAGTCCCCATTGAGTCACACAAGCAAACTCAGCAGAACAGGTTAGATTTATCTAAAATCTTGGAAGCCTTGAAGAACTTCACACTGGAAATAACAAGGAAAAAACATGGATCTGGGAAAGGGGCAGCCGGGTGCGCGTATGCTATGCTGTAAACCAGAGTGTAGTGCTGTGGTGTTGGGTTGAAGCCTTTATGAGTTAAGCCAGGGGTGCCTGAGACACTCTGCTGCTGTGGCTCGTTTCTCCGGGATCAGCTCCAACATAGGTAGTAAGAAGTCTGTGAATGCAGCTGCCTCATCTTGGGACCACTCGTATTTTTCCACCAAGACTTCAAAAAGGCCCCAGGGCTTCAGTTTGGTGATGTGCTTCAGATCACCTGCAAACCAAGACAGACAGGTTAAGTGCAAGACGTGGGAGCAGAGCAGCCGAATAAAATAGGCTGACCAGCTCAACAAGACAGACTGAATTCAGAAACTGTTCCGAATAGCTGGGCATAGGGAATATAAACTGATAGGGCTCGCTGAAGGAAGAAATAAATTATATTAAAAGCTCTTTTCTCTTTGCTTTTGAAGACTGTTCTAGAAATGCACTTCCTTGAAGGCTTCTTTTTTCCTCTCCTGCTATGTCTGATCCAATATCAGCAAATATTTTTTAACTCCATTAAATCACCGCTTATACCGGTTGACGTCACAGATAGACACTGCCGTTGACTTTGGAACACATGCAATACGTGCAGCACTGTCTGAGGAAGCAATACACCACTAACAAAAAAGAGTGTGTTTTATTCAAAAGAAGTATTAAACCAGGTCAAAAACTTATTCTTCAGAGCCAATACATTTCTGGGGTACTCAGGGCTTTACGGTAATGGTATAATGTGTCCTCAGCAACGCAGCTCAGGATGCCAGGCACTATTTAGGTGACTTGCACGCTAGAGATGGAACAAAGTTGTCTAGAGAAGACTTCAAAGGTGAGTCAACACTTCCAGTTGACAAAGATCAGCTAAATAAAGCCAAATCAAGTCTGAAGAAATACCTACAGTACTGTTTTTCTACCTGCTGCATTTGATCTACACTGAGATGTCAAGCACCAGGATATCAGATACTTTCAGCAGCCAAGAATGCCTTATATTTAGCTGCAGTTTTCCTGAGAAAGCCTTTCATAAAACAAAGGAAAGACTTAAATAGGCATCTTTGCAAGCATCTAACGTTAACTGGTATTTCCAGCAAGGGACTCTTGTGTATTTGGGGCAGGAGACAAGGGGGTAAACGACACTTGCTTTGTTTCCTTTTACCTTTTTTGGTGAAAAACTCCTTGGAATATTTTCCTGCCAAAATGAGCTTGCGAGGTATCTTCCCCAGAAGTTCTATGATCAACGCAATGTGATCTGCGTTTTTTTCAAAAGAAAAGACAATGAGCCACATCCACACAAGAAATCACTATCCCCCAGTTTCCTTCTCTGGGATATAAGGACAAAGACATTATCTCCCTTAAAAATTACTTTGAGATCCACCTGAAATCAGATTACACTAAGCAACAACAAAGTCAAGGGGCAAGGTGAAAAAAGGTAAGGGTGACATGAGGCACGATCAGTTTGAGAAGATAGAGAACCCAGCGGTAAGGGAATGGGAAACACCGGAACAAGAACATGGATTTACTGCATGGTGTTTCACTGCAGAGGGCTGGCCAAACAATCCTTTTGCAAGGAGCCTTTGCATCGCTAACTCGTAAGAGAAAGCTCGTTCTGCAGAAGCATCCGTCGTACTTCACGTCCCATTTTGACAAGGGAAGACTTAGACCAACACACCTTCATCCCGTGAGTAATCTTCCCCGGAGTGAGGCTCAAACAGGTAGTCTCCCGTCGCCAACTCAAAGGCCTAAACAAACAGAAACGGGCACGTTAAACCACTGTAACACACTTCACACAGTTAGATGTGCTGCGGGCTGATCCTGCGTATCTCTGCGAGCCAGAAGCAAAGCCGTGGGAAGAACAACCTGCAGAACTCTAGTTCACCATTACCATCTTAAGATGCACAATTGCTTTGCAGCATTTTCATGACTGCATTAACAAACATCGTAGGAATATCTACGGCGAATCCTGGATCACAGCACAACGCAGCATGCTTGTGTGGAAAGGGCAAAGCTGCGGCATTTCACACGCTTAGCCTCTCTTCTGCCTCACCAGCATTTTACAAAACGAGGTCACATCCAAACTCTAGGTTTTTGGTGGTGTGGTTGTTTTTTTTTGTTTTTGTTTTTTTTTTTAGTTTTTCCAAAGATTCTCCTCTCTCCCTAAATTTCAGATATTAGAGATATTTTTCAAACAGTTACTATCTGAACATTTGTCTGTAGATACAAAACCACGTTTTAAATGAGAAAAAACATTTACATTCATTTCAAATCACCACTCCTAAATTCCGTGACACGTTTACCTTTACGTATTCACTTTTACACAAAACAGTACCTCTGACCTTCTGTACTCTAGGTTTTCTCTACGGACTGCTGCAGTCTCACCATTGAATTAGGCACTCTGAGTAACCACTGCGTAATTTCGGCCACAGGTTCTGGACAGACAACACGGCCCTGCTGCATTCTCTTTTACCACATGCATCAAAAATCACAGTTTGTTTTCTAAGAGAGCAAAAATTATTTCACTCACTATTTTCCAAGCTTAGAAAACAAACCTTAAGCTTTGATTTGTAGAAAACACAGAATGGAGACAAAAAAGAGACACACCAGTAACTGACTAGACTGATTTTTTTTTTTCCTTTTTTTTTTTTAAAATCACCATACTGTACGTTTGCTAGCTATTACAGGAACAGCTTCCGCCTCGTCTCAGCATTACTCAGATTATAAAATGATCCCAAACACGCAGAGGATGCATATGATTAAAATACAAAATTACACTGAAGACATCTGTGAAACAGTGCTGGATGCAGCAGAAAGGCTCTTTATATAAAGATTTTGTCTTCAGAATTGCACAGTTGTCTCGTTTTTCCACAAAGCGCCAGGACAAAGTACAATATTTGAAACCTGCTGGTGCTGCACAAAAATCCTAACTTTCAGAAGGGAAGTCACATGTGGAAAAAAAAAAAAAAAAGGAAACTCAACCAACTTTGGTATGGAAACACAGTATTCAGCAAGTCTGGAAGCTGGCTGAACACCTGTGAGGGTTTCTGGCCAGGCCTGGCTAGTGACTCAGCAGTCCACAGTGCACAGCACGCGCGAGTTTCCCAGAACGCTCCGCGGAAAGTTTGAAATCCCCCGGCTGACACCACTCACCATGCACGCCGTGCTCCAGATGTCGGCAGGGGTGTTATATCCCGATCCTATCAACACCTCCAGGGATCGGTACTGTCTTGTCTGGATGTCCTCAGTGAAGTGCTTGTGCTAAACAGAGGAAATGTTTTACCAAACAGAGACTGTTTAAAAAGAGGAGAAGCAACAACCTGGAAGGCCAGAGCAGATCAAAGCTCATTCCCACTGCATTTAATCTGAATTTTACATCCTCATTAAGTATTTCCCTATGTTCCTACAAGTACTGTTTAAACGCTCTACATGAGGCACTCCTCCTGAAGGAAAACAGTCCAGCAATTTAGAGGAAAGCAAACCACAAAAACAGAGTAAGGGAAGATGTTCAGAAGCTGCACTCTCTCCTATCTGATCCTGACAGGCTACCTTTCAGCTACCTGGAAGCAGAGAAGCAACGCCGATGTAAGAGACCACCTTGCCAGACGCTGCAAGCAATGTGCAGCTCTGAGTCTGAGACTCTTTCCCAGAAGATCTTAAGTATTTTGCCATTTAAAAAGCCAAGTAAAATAGACATTTGTTCTATTTGAAATGTCAAACATGTAAAAGCATCACAGCACAACCATCAAAGAATAAAACTATTTATGAGTCTCTTTCATGTGCTCATGAATACACTGAAATGGTCTGACAAGCTCCTGAACTACAGAAGTGGCACATCAGAGCAATTGTTTGCAACTTTCTCGTTCTCCAGGAGAGCTACAGACTCCTTCAACAGTTTAACATATGCAGATGTCTACACATTATATGTGACATGGTTCACGGTCTCTGAGAAGTAATCTAATGACTGAAGAGTCACCCAGGACACAGGCCGAAACCCTGTGTTAGAGGATCATTTCTTTGTGTCCCTGCTCCCTTCTCTCTTTTCCTCCAGCACAGTTTCAAACTGTCACTATTTTCACAAGCAAGTCTAAGATAGATTCTGTTTTACAGATTCTTTTCCATCTTGGCATACTGTGAATGAATCAGCAGGTTTAAACAGTGAATGTGAAAAGATTGTAAACTTACCACCCAGCAGGCATTTCCTAGGTCAGCTATCTTCACCTTGAGCTTATCTGCATTCTTGGGCTCAAGAGGATTAAGAAGGAAATTCCCAGCAGTTGATTTTCCTACAGGCAACATGTACAACAGCTGATTAAAGCTCCATGGACAGTGTCCCCATCTGTCATCCAAATCCTGCAACCTTACGGATCAGATCCTTTCCCTTCCCAAAGCCTAGGTATAAAAATCTGACTCAGTCTGCACTGCGAACAACAGAGCTACCACCACCATTAAACCCAAGTGATGTTACAAAGCAGGAGGACAAGTACACATATGCAAGAGTGACTCTTTCTTAGCACTCTTTGTGCAGCCTTAAAAAGTCTGTCTATGTCCAGACGGGCTTTTTAAATAAGGGCATTGCCAGAAACAAAACAAGCCTCTCAACCCTCAGGTCTTCCTAATCTTTGAAGATCAAGTGTCCACATATTAGAGCATCTTTTTGACATACCCATCGCTCACTGCTGCAGCAGACAGTTACAAGAGCTGAAGTACATACTGGGAAAACCTCAGTATTTTTGTTCTCCACTGCATCATTAAGTCACTAAATTACAGCCAGCTGTAGCTCTACAGCAATCTGGGAGACAGCTGGGAGAAGCAAAGTACACCTAGCCACCTAGCAGGGGCACCCAACTAACACAGTTCAAGTTTCAACATCTTTAAACGTCCCTTGCTACTTTTCATCCCCGTAACTTCCCTACAGTACTCCACCAAGAAAATGCTACAAGAATTAAAAAAAAATAAGTACAAATGTTAGTTTCTCCCTCCCAAGTGAATATACTTCAGCTGACCTTGACTCAAAGATGCAAAAAGGGACAGTTTTATCAACTGATTCAAGTTTTTTAAAAATACACACCTGCAATGTGCTTAAACCGCCGTACACTACTGTGTGTCTTATGTTCCCCTAAACCTCTAAGACTTAAGTTTTCCCCCCAAAACAAATCATATTTAAACAAAAGCATTTAAAAGCTTTTTTTTTTTTCCTATGCTGTGTAAGCCTTGTTTCAGTCAGAGTGCATTTCCAGTTCTGGGAAAACATTTATTCATCTCAAATACCCGAGAGGAGCTACTACCTGTGCTCTGTTTTAAGAGCAGAACGCACTGAACAGGACTTAGCCCATAACTTAACAGCCAGCGACAATTTGTAGATGTGTGTTTCTAACCAGAAATGAAAATCACATAGGCAACACCTGATACAAAGGAAGGAATGCTCCTATACTGAAAACAAACGTATAGGTACTTTTTAACAGTGGGAATATTTATGCATTCAATAGTCAAAACTAATGTACAACTACAACTGGAAGCTACAAACTGTGCCTGTCTGAGAGCAGGACTCTCAGGTTAATTTACTCCTGGGAGGAAAAGGCTCACACAGGTGGTTCTGATCACTTCAACCTACAAAATGGAGGTTTCTGTGAATACTCTGATGAAGTGTTGTAACACAGCTCTCCTAGACCAAGGAGAAAGGAGTCCCTTCTCCCAGGGCCGCTCTTATACCTTTGTTGTCTGACGGGCTATTATTCTCATTCTCATCCTCTGAAGGTATCTCTGTCCGGATGCTCTCCTGCAAATGGTTAATCTCCTGCTCATTGAATGATCGCTCTTCGTTGGACGTGGGCTGACACACCATGGAATCTTCTGAAACTAAGGGCACGAATGAGTCCGACATTGCTTCTTGTGGTCTGTTCTCCGAGTCACCGTTCCGCTGATTGTAATTACAGCTATGGAAGTTCTCCTCCTTCTGAGCGTGAGGGTGATCATCGCAGTCATTGGCATTATGAAGGTCATCCTCAAGTCGCACAGACCCTTGATTGCCAGAGTCTGGGAAGTCCGTCATTTGTATTACTCCATTGCAGTTTATTTCTGTTACACATTTTTCCACGTTGCTTTCCATTAGAATAGATTGCTCCTGTGCAATGACTTCAGCTGGAAGAGTAGAAAAGGAGAAGATAGTAGAACATGTCCAAACAAAGTGAGAGCTGAAGCTGTTCAAGGGAGCCCTCAGAAGTAGGTAGTTCTCAAAATGTAACTGAACACAAACATTCATTAATTCAATTTGTAACAGGAAATTTCCTAGCTCTTTAGATGGGTACAGAGCAGTGCAAACAGGTTAAATGACAACGGCCGCCTCTACTGAAGGTGCTCGCTCATGCCAGCATGAGTGAAAGGGCAACACTGGGTTACTTTAGCAACACTTTAGGTCTATACCTGTCTTTTTGCTGACGTTTTCCTCTGGTGGACTAACTTTTATGAGCATTTGCAGAGGGCTCTGAGCTTCTTCCTCCTCTTCAGGCTGTGTCTGCCCAGGGCTTGCTTCCTTCTCCATTTCCTCTATCTCCTGCATTCGCTTCTCTAACAACTCAGCCTGCCGTTTCTGCTTCTTTTTCAACTTCTTTTTCTTATTCTTTGACATTTTGTCAGCCTACACAGAAGCAAGCAAAGAAACTTGATTTATCATTTTGTATTTCTATAAAGCTAAAATGCATCAAGTTTTAATTTATTTTAGAGCTGAGGAAGCAGTCTGCGATGAACACTCTTGAGAAAGTTCTCCTCCCAAATAAAAAGCAGGTATTAAGGTTTTTGGAGCAGTTGTCTATGGCTCTTATCAGTGCGTTTCTGTCCTGACCCGAGAAATCGACAGTATTCTCCAAATGAGGGATCTCAGACTCTGCAGACAACAGCTGCCCTCACAACAGACCCTGAGACCGCCAAAAAGACTACTTGTTCTGGTGATCTATGAGATAACGACTACTTACATCTTCGTATCAGCATTGAACCCAATGCCTACATCTACGACAAACACAAATCACCCCTTTCCTTCTGATCTGGATTATAACGTTGCTTCCCCTTCATGCTGACTGCACTACGAAACAATGCAGGAGATGCTATAACTAAAGGGATATTTAACCATGAAAGCTATTACACTTACTGGTTTTGGCTGTGGTGCAGTGCTCACTGAAAGGGAAAGGAAGATCAGCAAATTAGTATGTTTATATTCAAAACCTGCAACTGCATTCTTATCTTAAGGTAAGCGTTTTCCTTTGTGGTTTGGTAACAACATTTTAAAATACATCGACAAATGTTATTTTGAAGGCTCATTTCTCTACAAAAGTACAGCAAGACCAAAAAATGAGAAAAACATTACATGAGTAAATGCATAATTCAAATTCCAGATAGTAGACTTGCTTGACTGATACCAAAGACAAACTTCCTGCCGTGCAGCTTCATTTACTGTATGTATTTTGCATCTCCCTGAACAGAAAATGCAAACCAAAACATTAAAATACCAAAGTTAAGGGAGCTTCCCTAAGCTAAGCTACACTATGACGGGCTCAGCTAAATGTTGGTGATGAAAGATTATGACCCAGAGCCTTCCAACACACACTGCAGTAGTTCTTGAGAACTACACGCTGGTACAGATGGATATTCTGAGGAGGAACACAAGGAACTAAGAACAAGAAAAAATTTGCTCTCAGATCTTTCGGAATGTTAGCACATCAAGGAAGCTGCTTCTGTTACAAGTTTTTCAGGCTTCTGCAAACTGAGAACAGGTAAATCACCTTGTTGAGACCTTCATGAAATCTATTTCCAGCATCATGCAACAGAAGGAAATAAGCTTCTGAAGAAAATGTGGTAAGCACCTCAACCACATTTTAATTCCAGCACTGTTTTGAGTGCATTAGCATTTACGCAGCATGCGTGCCCTCGCACTTCATCAGTGACAGATCAGCTGTGCTAAAAGCTGGTGCCAGCGCGCATGTACCCTCCCTCCAATTTTCTTCTACAAACGACTGCCTTCCTGATCATCTCTGAGTTACAACTTATGACTAGCTACACAGCTTACAGCTGGCTTTTCAGAGGTTCCTTGCACTATTGTTCCACTGTACTCAGTTAGGAAGTTTTCCCTAGTGAGATCAGTTATGATTTGGGGGTGGGATAGAAACAGCATCAATCTTCAGGAAAAAAGCACCTGCAGAGCCAGATGGTGGGGGAGCCCCAGATCTCTGCCACTCTGTTGCTTCTGCAGCCAGTCTGCGGATATACTGGTCGTTAACGCACAGGAGAATGTTCTCAGGTTTAATGTCCGTATGAATGATTCGGCATTTTGTGTGCAAGTAATCCAGACCCTGAAGAACCTGCAGACAGGACAGAAGGGAATCAATCATTAGAAATAGCAAAGAATGAGCAAATTGAGAGTAAAGCGAACATGCAAAATTGCCTAGGATGACCAATGAACCTGAAGGACTTCTGTGTTTGAGGGTACTCCAGATTAGAGCTAATGTTATCAGTGGTTACTACTCAGTTCTAGAAAATACAGATTTGTATACAGATTTGAGCTATTAATTTAAAATACTGTCTCTTTACCCTTAGAACTTCACTTACCGCAGTTGAAAATCTAATCTTAATACCCTGCAATAAAATCATGCTTTCCTCTTCCTCCACCTCACATGTAGAAAAATGTTTCTTCCCAGGCAACCACCCAGTAGGAAGAACAAGTTTCTCTTGCTCTTCCCATCATTAAGCACTGTACTAACTGTTAAGAGTTTTTAAAAAAAAAAAAACCAACCAAAAACTTGCACTTATGAGAACAACCAGGGTAAGAAGAGGTTAAACGCTAAGCGGGTCTCCCATAATGGTTTAAGTATCTGTAGCAGCAGGTTTTTGCAGCAGAGAAAGGAAATGTTAACCCAAGAATGACTTTGTTGCATGAGAGATATACCACCGATTTTTAACTTTTGTTTTCTTGGATCTGAGAAAGATCAGTGAAAGTGTTCTCACTGGGCCGAGGGGAACAGTGCAGTCAGAACTGGAACTTACCTGTTTGATGATCTTTTTGACGCAAGGGAGTGGAAGCCCCTGATAATTTGACTTGATGATCCACTTCAGGAGATGATGCCCTAGAACTTCAAACACCATACAGATATCTGGAACTCAGTCAAGGAAAAAAGATGGACATCCTGACCCAAGGAGCCCTGAATTCCCAGGACTGAGGATCAAACGAAATTCATACCAACGAAACGTTTTATATTAAAGAACTCTCATCCTTCTGACACAGCTTAGAGAAGCTGCGTTCCTTAACAGCACCATCCTATCCTACACATCAGTGTTGTTATCTAAAACCCAAAATACAGAGGGATTGAGCTGGTTAGAACAATGGTCCTAACGCAGCAGCAGCAATCTCCTGCTTTGAGTGGAAGCCAGTTACACAAGCAAGTGTGCATCAGTACTTTCTGCTCGTATTGAGACAGCTTCAAGCCAGCGAGATACGTTTTGGAACAGCCTAGGCTCTTGCCCCAGGCAAAGCTTGATGCCAGATCTCTCTGTATTAGCATTACCTGAAAAGATAACAAAATTTCCATTTCATAAGTCATCTTCAGAACAATTAAGTTACTTTCTCCGCCCTCCCTTGCCTCTTTACCAGCAAAACAGACTTTTGACAAGCCTGGACTTCAACAATATTTACATTTCTGCTTTTTGTCTGTAAGATCTCAACAGCTACAGTCACTCTAGTGACATATTCAATACTGCGCCTTTCCTATAGGAGCCGAACTTGTAGGAGTTTATTAGGCTGCTTTTCTTCTGCACTGGCAGAAAGCACGTATGTGTTTCACAAGAGGGAAAGAAATACAAGATCAAGTCAGCGTTTACCCAGCGCTAGGTACCAGAAAAAAGTCAGGAAATACATTATGGGGCTACCGTTTTCCAAAAGTGTTAGAACGTTTATAACCTACAGCTCAGTCCTCTCGAGCAGCTTAGCAATTCTCACTGAACTAAAATTCAAAGTACCACAAAGCAGAAACACGCACAGAAGCCCAGCTTTCAGGTTTTACGTGTGCATTATTAGGACTTGCCCCAAACCACTGCCTATTAGAAGGCTGTTCACAGAACTACAGGGGATTTTCAAAGCAGTGTACTTTACACATCCTAATAATGCTGATATCAAGTCCAAGATAAGATGCTTCCCTACCTAGAATAATCTTATTATCAAGTTATAGCCTGCATGTGTTTGCCATTTTTAATTACTGATCTCAATATTTTGTACTGCTTTACTTAAATAAGAGGTTATTACCAGACTGCTTGTGAAATGGAGGAGCTGAGACAGATGGGCTCTATTCCCACAAAGGCACCTCGCACACGAAGCCGCTCAGTCCTGCTGCACAAATTGGATGCAGCCACCACATCCCTCGTGTTAGAAGCACGGCTAAGCAGCGCGTCTCCAGGACTTACACGTATCACGTCTGGATCTGAGCTTAGCAGGCAGTTTTGAGGCAGATGATTCTACAGCAGGTTTCCTTGGGCAATGAAACAGATACCTGGGCATTGCCCGCCAGCCCCGACGTGACAGCTACCCAGCGAACTCCCATCTCTATGCAATTCTCTGCCTTTATTCCATAAAAGGATATGGGAACCATTAACTCCTGAAATCTTGAAGTCATCTAGTAACTGAACAACTCGCTCTTTACTTGGATCGTTTGGATCACTGTTGCGGACCTATTGAGAAAAAAAAGACAAGATTCATATTGTGTTCCTTGAGGTAATTACTGGGCAAGAACATATTCTGAAGTCAAATCTATTGCACGACTGTTATGTTCCTATCCAAATTCTTTGCAGCTAGATGATCCAGAAATATCAAGCATATGACTAATGTAAACTCCCCAAAATTGATTTTAAAATAAATAAATACAATTGAACCCTGGTCCCAGACACTCACCGATTTTAGCAACTTTATTTCATCCAGTGCTGTTTCTGTGTAGTGCTCTGCACTCTTCACCACCTTCATTGCCACAAATCTCCTCCCTCTACACACAGGGTAAGTAAATTGGAGAGTGTTAATGCTCATACAAAGAATTTACTCTCCAGCATTATTCTAATTCTTTTGCTTATAGGAAAGCTACTTATTTAAGACATGATGGAAAAATAAGGTTTAAGCATTCATGAAGATTGTCTTTGGGTCTGTTTTTTACAAAACACCCATGTTAGTAATTTCTCATAAAATGAAATAACAGGTAGGAGACTGCTGAACACAAGAGCACTCTTTCCACATACACGGCTTGTCCCGTTAACTCCCTCCCACACACCTGCACGCACAGTATCAAAAGAAACTTCGGTGTTAGCATGAGGACAGCTCTGTTTTGGGCTTTTATCTAAAAGCAAAAAGATGCTTTCTGATCATGTTTGTACAACGCTGTGCATTCCTGCCAGAAACACCCGGGAGAACAGGAAGACTTACTGGATGTCCCAAGCTAGCCACACAGTGGAGAAGTGGCCCCATCCAAGCTTCCGAATCACATGGTATCGCCCATTAAAGAGATCTCCGATCTTCACAAGGTGATAACCGCCTAGAAAAACAGCGGGGAGTCAATATATCAAGAGATCAAGTGAGTGCTGAAGAGCAGGTATATGGAACAAGCATCACAACCTGAGGCAGGCTTATTTGATGCGTTAACATTTTTAATCATATAAACAAATGCAAACGTTTCTCTAATTGGATCTTGCTAGAACAAATATGTATTATGTTAGAGGAACGCTGTGAACCACCTTCTCGCTGATTGAAATTGAACTAGAACGACTGACTTTTCCTCCTTTTCAATGCAGGTCATCACTGCAGCATTACGAAAGAGTATTTCCTCAGTGAAAGCATCTGAAGTCTGCTAGGCTGACCATCTTCGGAAAACACAGCTTACGATCTTCACCAACAGAATCTTACAGCTAAATATCTGCATTGCTTCTGCACGCTCTGTCTCCAGACCACCAAAGAGTACTGCACCAACATCCCAACGGAGTTTCCCTCGCAACTGCTTTCCTGACTGAAAGGCACTCTGCCATTTAACACCACCACTGAAAATAGGAAAGTCTCCTCCCTGTACCCCTAGTATCTCTCAAGCTGCTGTAACACGCTTCTCCCTCTGTCTTACTCAATATATACAATAAATAGTATCACGGAAGTTGTCTTACAATGCATTTGCAGGTGGGGGCACACATTCAAGCTTCAACCAACTGATCAGTTGAATTTGTATGATCAGCATTCTGTCTTTTTTAAAGCATTTTCTATGTTAAAAACTAGTCTGACCCTTTTGATACTGAATTACATACTGTGGTATTTCAATTTGCTCTGTATTTAGTTTCTACTCAGAGGAACAGTGGAAGACTACATTTGTAGACACAAAGTTACCTGAAGAATGGATACTAAGATGATCTTCAAAAGACTGATTTGAAGGATTTGAAAGTGTCATTTTTCTGATGAAATTATAAAAAGAAACTGCATGTCTACTTGCTTTTACCAATTCTGAAAGCCCTCTGGCACAGAGGAAAAGTTAACAGTATGCATTAAAAACAGAATTGGAGAAGAGCTGCTCCATTTCAGGTTAGCTTGAAAAATAATATCATCATGCAGCTTCAAAAAAGGAGTAAGGAGGAGCCTATTGTCATTCTCTATAGTAGACTGGAAATTGAGGGAATTTCTTAATTACATTGAAAATCCTGCGCCTTAAACAGGCACGTTCTCACCTTTACAGTAATCATTTGGATCCTCTTGTTCATCGTCATCTGATCCCAGGATTTCTTCCTCTTGCTCTGGAAGATCATTCTCTGAATGAGCAGCAGGGCCCCGATGTTGAGTGTCGGGTCTGAAAGAGAACACACTGCATGTCTCACGCACGTTACTCTTCCATTCGGAGCTTTCGCTTCACATGAGGGATTGCTGATAACGGAGGAGACGCAACACTCAGCCTTCGTTTTCACATACAGATGCTTTTACCCCTAAGCCAGTATAAAAGTAGACAGAAACTTTTTTTCATATACTAGTGAGAAATACAACTTAATGCCCTAGATTCGCTTTCACAGCGGAACAAAGACAAGACCAGACAAGACAGCTAGTTAAAAGCTCAGTGATTCCACCCAAACGTTAGTCTCTTTGAAACCCTTCTCAGTCTTTCATTCAGTGAGGACTCTTCTAAAGCAAATTCATATTTTAAGATGTTACCTCATATAAAACCTGAAGATTTTAACGGTGATGAATGTTATTTTGAAGACTATCAATTAATTCTTACTCCTTTGGAAAAAAATGAAACCAGTGTTTTAGAACTTGTGCCCTTTGTCCCTTTCACCTTTGAGATCAGATGAACATTTAACAATCCTCCTCATTCTAACACTCTCCAACTCCACAATCCCTAATATTGCCTTTGATTTCTCCTGCTCTCACGTGGTAGGCTGCATTTCTAGTTCATCTCTTCACTGAAGGTAAAGTTTATTGCAGTCTGAACTACTGAGAGTGGGAGTATGCAGAGCAGATGTTCTGTAAACCCTTCTGAGAGCTTGCGATCGCAGAGGGATTGAAATCAGGCACTGAGGATGTTCTGGTTTTGTTTTTTTTTTTTTTCTTCACTCCTACATTCATAAAAACATTAATTTTGTGTGTTTAACTTTTCACAGAATGTGCTACTCTAGGTTCCCGCGTGTGAAGATCATCTTGGCAAAAGCCACCTCACCGCTCTCCTGCATTTAAGCCGTGTTCGAGTTCCCTGAGCTAAAACATTGCCCTCTCCCCTGTGCCCCAACCCCTCCCTCGTGGCGGCACACCGCTTACAGCCAAACAGCTCATGCAACAACAATACTAAAACAAGTAAGTTATTTACTTTACAAAGCATTCCAGGGAACGGTTAATTGTCCACAAAGTTTAACCTTCAATATCCTTTCGTACAAAGCAAGCATTTATAATGAAAACAGTGCCTATAGCCCGTTTGCATTGGCAGGAGTTAAGGGCAAAGCACTGCAGGATATTAACATTAAGCTTTCTTTTCTTAGAAGTACGAGATATTTACAAAAGCTGGAGTTGTCCAAAGAGGCCAGCAACAGATCGCTTTACAGCAATGACGTACAAGCACAAGATAACAGTCTTTACAACGAGCTTCCGTCAGAGTGAATTAGTGGAAGTTTCTCGCATTTAAACCGTTGTTCCAGGGAAGCAGCAGATACTACTGATGCCTTCCACCATCCCATTTCAAATTCAACCAGTTCTGCTCAAAGGAGGAGCAACTGCTGAGACAGCCACTGGTTATGCCAGTGGATATGCCGATGCACGTGGGTTTTGGATGCAGTTTTACAGTTTATAACTGAGCGGGAGCCCTGTGCATCACGCTGCGGCTGCACTAACCTATCGAATCCACGGGACACATTTAGTATTTCAGTTTTGAACAGTTATACAGCAGAACGAACGTTCAGCAGTTACCTACCGCACATGCACTCTGCTGAGACCTCAGAAATTAAATACATCACTACGCATTAAAATTATGGCCATTTTAAATATCTGTGGAGCGTAAGAAGGAAGAAATCATGCGTTCCAATCTGATCATGACCAAACTTGTAGCCATTCACAATCTGGAACTGAAGATCATTAAAGCAATGAGGAACTACAAAGGTCATCCCAGGCACAACCAAACCACTCCACATTTACCAAACCACTCCCGTCTGCTGTCAGAGCTACTAAGTCCTGCTGATTTTTTAACTCAGGAACAGAGAAGCACCACAGATTAGTGGTCCCAAACCATAAGACAAGACTGCCACAGTCTGTTCCACCGCTGCCAGGCTAATGAGATGTTTATTAACAACCCCCTAGCTCGATCCAGCACCAAGACACTTCGTATTCAGACTTTCTCCCCTGTGAGCCACAGAATTACAAGTCAGGGGTAGGAAGAAGGAATTGAGGCGGGAGGGGGAAGCCTTGGAGGCCAGAATGCTACTTTAAAACTGCTGCATTCCTCTGGGGACAACAGAGCTATAAATAAAGTCATAGACTATCCCCAAATGAAGAGCAGGTAGCAAAGGCAAGAACGGGCCATGGAAAGAATGGCTGAAAGGGAGACTGGATGCTCTGATATAACAAATCCTACAGACAGAGGAAAGAACCAGAACGCAGAGTTGGATGGAAAGGAGAGTTTAAACCCAGCAGCCACACCCATACCCTAAGCACTAAAGAGTAACTCTCCCCAATGCTGTTTCAAGATTTTCACTTTTGTAACTGCACAAGATGTAGGGGATTAGAACAAATTCAAAAGAAAATTCATCTTAAGAACCAGTGATGCAGACAGAAACATCATGCCATTTTGCAGTCACAATGCTTTACAGTAATAGTAATTGCACGCAGCAAGGAAGAAGTTACTGGAAGCACTAAACCTCATTCTCTTGGAAGCTTTCTGCTCCCCTCCTAAGAAGGGGCTGACGAATCACGCTGTGACAGCCTCATACACGACACACCCTGCAGTCTGCATCTGCATCTGTCCTGAGGATCCAAAAGCATTTAACTTCTCTGTGATAGTCTACCATACCTACTAATGCGATACAGAGCTGTATTCAGGGCACACACATTTCTACAGCGCTATTTCCTTTATGAAATCACCTCCACAGCACATCTCACTCCTTTGCCTTCCTGCAAAAATTCATTAGATGTTATTACGTCCCAGTTATTACACCCCACCACCTTCCTCCCCCAAAGTGACCGTGTCTACTGCAGATAAGGATTAGGAGAGACGTTAATCATTGCAGAATATGTATTAATACCAAAGAAAAACTGGCACACAAAACCACAACCTTCATCTGTCTGCTTTGCTCACACAGACAGTACTCTAAAAGGCAGAGAAGGCTGCTAAACACAGCAGAAAAATCCATACTCGGTATGAAACAGCTGTCAGCAATATTGCAAAATGCAGATAAAATCTATAAAGCGTCTATAAAAAACTGATTGTTTACACACCAAAAATCAAGTGTTGTAGGGTACTTTTATAGCTACCTCTGTTCTACTTATGAACACCTTGATCATCTTTTACTTTTGCTCTCTCAATGCGCTAATTTCTAACCAGAATTAACTGGATTTGCAGGGTCTCTCTACAACTATATAGGAATATTTCGCTGTTCCACATTGTTGTTTTCCTTAAGTAATGCTAAGGCAAAATGCTAGATCTTTTATGTAGTTCATGTGAATCTGTATCTAGAGACCCTCCCAAAAGTCCTTATTCTCTCAGGAATGCCTGAAGAACTGCAAATTCATGAGACAAAAAAAAAATAAAAAGAGGGTAACCTACCTGCATGAAGCACGGCCTCCCATCGATAACGATATTCCCGAAGACAGCTCAATCGTTTTCGAAAGAGCCATTAAAAATCAGATGCCAGGCTGTTTAGGAAGCAGGGGGGACATCAGCGGCAGGCGGAGGGGCTGGTTCTTCTCCAACACAGCAAAGCTTTGTGCAAGAGTGAGGGAGAAGAGGGATTTGCCTCCACCACCTAGCTGCGGATGCACAGCACTGCATTGCAGGTAAAGGGCCGTGCAGCAAGGCTGGGGGTTGCTCTCAGCTGATCTCCCTGCAAATTCAGTCACGTCAGGGGTTGAGCATAAATAGACTCGTCTCATTCTCTTGATGTTTACCTGTCTCAATCTTCCCTCTAATGAAATTAGAAATTCAGTCAGATACTTCGTTTCATCTTGCTGAACAAGCCGGTTTTATTTGCCTATTCAATAACCCACTGGATTCAAAGCTCAGATGAAGACAAGTATCATGGCAATTGCCAACAGTCCAACGCTTTTGACACAGAAATGCCAGCACAATCACACAGGAGAGAAAGGGCCTTCAAAGTAAAAATGAATTTCCTGAAGTAATTCCAAACCTCCCTATCCAGAGTTACAAGAAAAACTTATATTTTATGCTTAAATAAAAGCAGGAGAAGGAATCAAATCTGCTCTAAAAATGTGCACTGAGTATTTTTCACAGCAGGCACTTGACATCGTCCTCCCATGATGCAGAAGAATTACCAGCCATTTCCTGTGCCTGTTCATCCTGCTAGTTTATGTAAGTGACAGGGGAAACAAGTCAGCAGCACGACATAGCAAGTAATAATTTAGGGATTTTCTCTGCTATGGAGAGACTGCTTATTAGTGGAGGATACTCTGAACCTGGCTCTGCAGTTTTAAACTAAGAGGTTTAAAAAAGAACTGGATTAATCTGGTTGAATCTTTAAAATATTTTCACCTTAAAAACTCACTGAAGTTTGAACATCCCCTGAACAGTTCAGAGCTGCCAAACCTCTTCATATTAGAAGACGTGCTAACAACATGCAAAGCTTCCCACTGCAGACAAGATTTTGCTCCATATTCACTGAGTATCACCCGACAACTCTGATCCCTGCAACGCACAGCAGGGACAGTAACGGCTATTTGCAGGAACAAAGATTTCGGTCACTCACTTGTTCCTTACAAAATGTGTTTGAAGAGTTTGGAAAAAACACTTCTGTATTCTCTTCCCAGTTTCCCACAGAACCACTTATCTGATCTCTAGACTAAAAAGAGGGTAAAAAACAATTACAAAGCCTCGATGGGACAACGTATGTTCTTGCAGATTTGCACAGAGGTAGGTCCAACGGCACCAGGAGGATGAGAAGATGGGAGACCACAGTCACACGGATGAGGATAGACAGTACAACGAAAAAGCAGCGTTCTCTGTGCTGTGGAGCCCCAGCACGGGCTCCTGCACCGTTCTCTACGAATTACTGGTCAAGACATCACAACAGCCAAGTCTCCACATGTAACTTCACCGTCAAGACTCAGAACTTGTTTTCTCCACCCCAATAACTTACATAACAAAATGCTTGAAGAGAAGTGTTTGGTTCTCCTACTTAAGAGCAACTTCTTCAAAACTGTTTTGTACAGGAAATCAGTACTTTTCTCTGTCCCCAAAACAGCAGAAGTACTGTCCATTCTCCCTAGCCACCTGCTCTGACCAGATACAAAAGCAGATCGGTTCCACCCCCAAGCAAGGAAGCAGCACACGTTTAATCCGAATAGCTTTTCACACCTATCATCCTCGCGTGTGTGCTAAGAAAAAAGATACTCTCCTTACTCCTCCTCTTCACCCGAGTTTGCCAGTCCCGTGCTATTTGCAGACATGGCGCCCGTCTGGAGGAAACTGAAGATAATTGCTTTCCTAAATGATTTTTAACCCGCCTGCAGCACAATCTTTACAAACACCATCATTCCTTATTCCTAAGCTCCCATTACACACACGAAACACCCCCAAAACAGAATTCATTTCACTGAACTTCAGACTAATCACGACTCCAGCCCGCACTGCGGGAGAGGCAGGTCAGAGCACTGTAACGCGCCCCGGGACTCTTGCTGAAGGAAGCGCTGCTTTCCAGCTTAACCACCCAGCCACCGATTTCCAGGGCTGGACACCCACTGCAGTGAGATCTCGCTTCGAGGATTCCTTGTTTTCATTTGGAGAAGAGGGAAAAAAGCTCCATATGGCATGGTGAAAAGCCAGGATATAAAAATTTCTCTCCCATTTTCACATCCGTGCATCAAGACAATGTCTGTTTAAGGGAAGCACGCTTGCCAGACTGCATCTTCTTACGATTCCTCGGTGTGCCTGCAATTTCAACGCTGTGTTCAGGCACATCTCATCCGAACGGCTGCTTCTGCTGCCAGCCTCCAACACGCTCACACGCAGACCTGCTGGCAAACCTCGTGTGCAACAAATGTGGTAACAGTTTAGGACTCAAACTTCCAGTATGAGCTCAGGTCTGAAATGATAAAAAGTATTTTCCTGCTTGTAGGCACTTTACCTTTCTGCTCAGTAATTTTTTAAGATTTTAAGGGGACTTGGGAGAATTATAAATCATAGATTGTGCGGGACTTACAAGTCTATAATCCCTGTTATTTTGTGATTATTGCACTTCATTCACTCCTCCACCCCTATTTTTCTGAATAAAGAACTGGCCAGCGTGGCAGCCATCTCAGAGCGACGGGAGCACCACTGTTGAGAACCTAAGAGGACTGGAGATGATCTAACATTTAGTTCTGAAAGAACGGCGCTCAGAGGCACCAAGACACACCAGTTTAGTGCATCAGTGGGAGTTTAGTTTGAAGATAACTAATAATGAATTGCACATGAGAAAGGCACTAATGCACAAATAAGAGAGGCAATCAAGCTTCTTGCTCCTCATAGCCGCTCCCCCCACACAAGTACTTAACAACCTGTTTGTAGAACCGTCTGCTATTCCAGCTATTACAAACCAAGGGACTTCCATGGAAACCGGATCTTCAGTTGTGTCCTGTCATAGTCTGATATCACTTCTGTATTTGAATGAAAAATCCTGTGGGCGAGGCATCCTGACTCTACCTTAAACGTATTTCAAAACACTTACGAAAGATGTAGCCCTGGTATTAATTATGAAAGACAAGTGAGGAAAACATAATCCAAGATCCTGATCCCAGGCAAAGTTTTGAATAAGGAGGAAGAACCTGAGAGGGCTGTCAGAACTCCAGGGCTCCTCAAAGACAGCAGAAAAGCAACGCAAGCAAGACATGCAAACCAGAAAGTAGACTCTACTAGGAATTTTCTGCTTCCTGGAGTGCATAGATGGAAAAATCACCAACTTCCTCATCTCTCTTCACAGCACCTGTATTATATTTCAGTTGAGGAGAAGAAAGAAAGAAACGAGGCTTCAATGCACACCAAGAATCTGGCCAAAACCCTACAGGTAACTAAAACAGCTTCTTGAAAATACCGAGTACTGCATGCATTTGGGAAGGAGAAGCAGCAAGACAGCAGAACTGTACCAACTCAGCTCTGACACTGCCCTCACTCCAGGAGTCGAGGGAGCCGGAGGAACTATTCAGAGTCCTGCGAAAACATATCTCCTACTCAACGGAGCCTGTAAGAAAGGATTAAATAAATTCAACACAGCACGCAGAATTAGGAGAAAGCACTTCAGATCATATACACTTTTCAGAACAAGTCACATACTGAAAGGTACCTTTGCAGTTATGAATGCTTACAGTAACGAAGTGTTCTGCTTTGAGGCACAATTGCTTCAACACCCCTTAGGCAGAACCGCGGGGTTCGGCCGTGAGTAGGACAACTGTTCCTGAAGCAAGACACTGGATTTGATGGAACAGGATTATCATCTGGGCCTGCCAATGAAATACCCATTATCCACACATCAGACAGACTCGTAGCCTGGTTCTAGCAGTATGCTTATTTTCTTCATTTCAGAGAAAATGAGCTATATACAGAACTATTTGCTCAGTTTCTTGTCTGTTTCTCTACCTTCTTTGAATCCGGATGGAGTTTTTAGCCTAGTTTTTAAATCCTGGGTCTTAATCTCAGCAGTAACCTAGAGAGTAATTTTTTTCTTAGACAAAAAGAACAGTTTGATCTTCTAAGGGTTTGCAGACAGAAAAAAAGCCACAGTATTTTACTGGCAATTATGGTCTAACAGTCACAAGCGCCTGATTCCATTACAAATTACCAGAGCCAGTACATCTGTATTTGTATTTTAGTTCAAACAGAAGCTTACATTTTCAAATAGAAGCATGGCTTTCAAGTAAATACCACATCTTCCTCCCATATCGAGCTTTTGTTCACAGTACAACAGTCTTGCGGCACAGGAAACAGACCTCCTTCAAATGAAATCACGTACACGGCGTGCTCCAGCACCGCTTCAGCCGCGACTGCACGTTCTGTCCACGCGAGAGCTAACTCAGAGCAACGTTCCCCTCCAAGCAGCACACGAAGTCTTCCAAAGTCAAGCTTGTCACCTCCTGTTTCCTAAACAGACACCAGCTTACCACAGCGAGGCATCACAGGCACACACACAGCCTGGTCTGTGCTACCGGACCTGCAAAACAAGCAGCAGCCACCTCGTGGCCGACGTGGTGTTGGGACACCCACCGCTCCTTCCTCCTGCTGCGTTCATCGACATCCCCATCCGACACAGCTCACGGAACACCAGAACGCGGGAATTCTGAGTTCCCTAGAAGTCATACACAGAAAACCAGCACAAGAACTGTTCCCAGGAAAGCACTGTGCAGCTCCCCCATCTTCCCAAGGACCAGGGCAAACATTACGCCTAACACATTTGCTACCACGCTGAACCTCAAAGAGATTAATAACCGCTTCAAACGAACCGCAAAGATTATCTGCATTTTTGACAATTGGGCAAAAAAATCTACCTGAAGGCACCTCACCAGACACAGCTGTCTGGAGTTTACAGTCCACGTTACTGAAGTTTTAGTAAGAAAGAAGCTTGTAAGCCTACAAGCTCCTTTTTTAAATATGGGCTTTTTTCAGTGTCTTTGGGAATCAACTGACTGTAAAATGTTCACACCTCGTGAAACGATAAAATTAAGCCATCACATACTTCCAAGATAGCTTTCAGCAAAGCCATCTTTTGACAGCAACACACACTGCAGTAGCCTACGTATCAAACTCCCCATGTTTTATTAGCAACTAAAGCTTTGACGTGCGTATTTCCTGCCATATTCTTAAGAAAAAGGTCAAGCAGAAACTTGCCTCTCATTTGCTAAAAATAATGTAAAGCAATTTTAATTCTAACTCCTTGTCTTTTTGATGGAAAAGACCGAAATAAGAAACTTAAATCAATGCTTCACTCAAGGCCACAAAGCAACCCAGTGACAGTCCACATCAGAACCCAGGATCCAGGCTTGCTTTGTGCCCCTCCCAAGCCTTCAGCTGCCACTCTCCCTGTCCCTCCTCCTCAGCTCTCACAGAAATGGGAGCTGGGCAAAGGCACACAACCACGATATTCCTTCCGACTCCACAACAGCAGACACGGGACCGACGAGCAGGCTGGGCAAGGAGAAGCTTCCCAAGCAAAGATGTGACACAACTGGTTTAATGACTGTCCCAGATTACCAGAAGATTTGGGGAAGTTTTACCGGAGTGGCAATACACAGGTACCTCACCTTCGCGTTACCAAGAAGCTTTGCCTGCTCTCTTTCTGCAAAAGAATACGTTAGGATAAATGCACTCACTCCTTTACGGATATCAAATAACACTTTTAAGATGGGGAGGCTGGAGAGAACATCCTGAATTCGCAGAAAATTAAGAACTTGTTGACTTTCCCATTAAAAAAAAAAAAATCTTACACATGGAACTGTAATTAGTATTTACAAGGGTTTTCTGTAAATAAACAGTTTAAGCTGTTCTTGTCTGAACCTAAAGAGCAGCAATTTTAACTACCAAATGATTAAAAGAGATTAATTTCCACTTTTGTACTATACATGGTCCATTTTGATTATTTTAACCTTTCCAAGCGTTTTTTTCCCTGTTTTTGAAAGGACTGCGTTGATAGGGAAACTTAGAGCAGGTGTAGTTCATTTCTAAATTGCAAGCTATTTCGAATTGCTTTAAATCCCTTCAGAACATTCTTTGCATTTTTATACTTACCCATAATAAGGTAATTCCTAATACTTACCAACCTTAACCTTTGAAAACCAGTTGTTTCATACTTCCTACTGCCCTTCACACAAAAAATTACATGTGTGCAATCTAATCAGTTACCACGGAACATTAGGTGTTAAAAGGACATTCCACGTTTCAAATTTAGATTTTCTGGAAAAAGTCTCGCAGCAATCCAGTTAAGCTAATTGTAGAAGACTTAACTAGAGCAACTTTGTATTTAAATCGCATAAGTGTTGTGGAACTGCACCTAAAGTTAGAGGCTGACGCTAGGTCCTTTTTGTTCTACAACTTAAAGCATAAAGCACGTGCAAGGTTTTTTTTCTTTAATTTTTGAGAGAGGATCTAATAAACCTACGGTCCTAGAAAACACAGTTGAAGCACGTAGGTTAAGAAGACAAACACAACATTTTACAAATAGTGTGGTTCTCCACTCAAACCAAGGTTAGTGGCCAAAATCAACAGCTAACCAGCAGTGCCGGTAAGTACCTGCTCCAGCTACGTGGTTAAAAAGGATGTTTTTAAAAACATGCCAGCACAGAAAGTTACCATTCAGCACCTTCAGGATTTACACAGACAACAGTCTTCCAACTCTAACTGTGGACTGTATTGGCAGAGCCAGTATTGTTTGTCTGCAGCTGGACAAGAAAAACAAAAAGCAGCAGTCTGAAAGAAATTAAACAAGTCATTATTCATGCAGAAATTAAGATGCACATGGTACTACAGAAAGAGGAGAGCTCTTCAAAAATTGTCCTAATGCTATTGTCAAGAGATACCAGGCACATCTACAAGATACCCTGGAAACATAACGCACGTCGCCCAAGGAGTTCAGTTAATGGTCTTCCTCCCTCAGAAGCCCCATCTCAAAACAACGGAATCTTTGCTGGAGATAACCAGAATTTTTTTAAAAATCCCTGTGATTTGTGAAAGGCAATGGCTAAGAAAGCATTACTCCAGGTCTAAGGAAAAACCCCTCCAGCTCCCACCCCTAAACCCTTACTTACTAAATACTTTTGGTTCCTAGGCGCCAGCAAGTATAAAACCTCCTGAGGTACTACAGGTTTTACACAAATAAGTAGCATTTTACTGAGCACACAGAACCTGCTGTAGGATTTCCATCACCTTTCACTAGAAGGGAATCCCCGAGCAGCACTGCCCGCAGTACTCAACGCAGTCTGGGGGGAGCCATTGATTAGTATTTACTTGAGATCTTTTAATTTCTGTACCTGCATCCAAAAGTTCACCAGATAGAAATACTTATGAAATTCCTGCGGTGAGAAAGAAGCCACATAACAGCATCAAAGAGGGAAACAACACCTTGCAGCATTCTTATGGCAAGATTAAAAAAAAATTTAAAAAGCGGGAGGGGAAGAGAGTCAAGAGAAGCTGGTTCCTAAAGGCAGCTCTGGAGGCTCCAGAGAGGAGAGGGGACACTGGCAACCCCACCGGGCACAGCCTGGGATGGAGCCGACAAGGACAGAGCACGGCACGGAGCGGGTAAGCACGACTGCAGCTGCAGCACACGGCTTCGGGGCAGAGGCAGGGAAGGGAGAGCCTCCTCCGCTCCCTCCTCCACAGCCCGCCCAAGAAACCACCCTGGGGAGACGGCGAGGAACCGCGAAGTCCTGAGGAAAATCAGCGCCGGCGGAGAACAGCGCGGCAAAACCCGCCGCCCCGGGCCGCCAGCCGCGCGGGCTCCCTGCCTGCGCCGCGAAACGCGCCTCCAATTAACCTGGCGCTGGAACCGCCCCCCCCGGGGGGCCTGCGGGCTCCTCCGCCCCGGGAGCGCCCGGCCCCGCCGAGGCTCGGGTGGCCGCGGGGCTGGGCCCGGTGGAACAAAGAGGCGGCGGTGCCGGCGGGGAGGCAGCGCCGGCGGCGGGAGCGGCCGCCTGAGGGGAGCCGGGGGCCGCACTCACTTCCTCTGGGCCTTGTCCTTCTTGGCTTTGGTCCGCTTCTTTCGGGCCTGCAGCGCCAGCACTGCGGGAGAGAAGGGGACA
>JAAGAY010003428.1:0-38348 GCA_011801015.1 Ardeotis arabs
AGTCTGGTTTTGCCTGTGACGGTAACTTTAAGGATTTCTCCCTGTCCTTATCTCAAACCTCGAGCCGTTTTTCTTCTATTATCTCCCCCTGTTCTCTCGGAGGGTGGGGGGAGTGAGAGAGAGACTGCGTAGTCTGGTCCCGATCCGGGCTGAACTACGACACCCACTTGATCAGGTGACCTCAGTATTGTAAAAGGATGTCAGACACCTCATGTTCACCAAGGTGCTTTTCCAAGGTGATTTTGTCCTTGCAGCCAGACCCTAACTCAAACGGAGTTAGCAGGTCACAAGTCAGTGTAATTAGGCATTGCATAATAGAGTGGTGAGAGAAGAAGCGCTTACAATTATTTTGTCATGTTTTGACTTATAATTTATATCTCAGTTCTAATTAATTGAAAAGCTTTCTGAGGCCTGCTTTTCTCAGACTCCAGAGATCATCAAGTGCTCATAATAGTCAGTGTGGACACTGTTTAAAAGTATGCAATTAACTAACACCATTTATAGCTGAAGGTTACTTGATGCTATATTTCTTTCTCATGCTATAGGAAAGCTTTCTCATTGTGGTAACAATGGTGGTATTGAGTTCTGCACAAGCGAAAGGGAGAGCTCACCTCTGCCCTCATGAACTCTTCCAGGAACTGATGGGAGGACATCTGTAGAGCCATAGCCCAGTCCCACAGGCTGACCACCTGTGAATGAGAGCAGAGTCTGTGTTTTGGATGAAGCATTCATCCTCCAGGCTTTGTAAGGGAGCCCAGAAGCAGTATTTTTAGAAAGACAGACAGAACTTTTAATGAGCCTGTTCAATCCCATTTTCTATGAGTTAAATGTTATTTCTGTGGAGAAGTTCAAACACATTGGAATGTGGTGCGTACAAAGACTTCACATGTGGTGCAAGGGGGCAAGACAATGGGATATGAAATCTTATGGTTGTAGATATCTTCTAGATTTCACCTAACTGATTATTACTAGTTATACCTATAGGCTGCATGTAAGATCAGGTTAGTCCTCCTTGGCTTTGCAGCTGTACAGATGGCAGCTGAGAAGGTTTAAGCTTTGACAAGCCTGTAGCTAAATATCTGAGTCAAACAAATTTTGTGGGAATGTGACCATATGGATAAAGAGAGAGGAGAGAGGATGAACTGAAGATCACAAGGGAACGCAGTAGTAAAATAAGGGCTAAAATGTACATTCTTCAAGGTCTCCATCTTTAATTTGATTTTTCTGGAATTCATTATTATCCCTCAACTCTGCAAGCTGTGTGTGTCCTGCTCCATAAGCCAATATGTCACTATAGCAAGTAGCCTGATTTTAATGATGATGACTGTGGGATCCTGGAAATGATGATTCACATGCTGTGTGGAAGAACTGGTCTTTGGGAATTTGCCTCAGTGCTTGGGCCAGTACAATAACTGTTTCCTTTTTTGAATTTTATTTATTTAAAAAGCAAGCAGATGCCTTGCTAGCCAAAGACAATGCAAAATAATGGTAATGACATAGGCTTTGTCTTTTGATTTGTAGTTACCAGAGGATAAAAACCCATACATAAGTGATGATTTGCAAAATGAGGAGACAATTCTGATAAAATATGTATTATTTCTGCCAATCTTTCCTGTCCCCTCTCCAATATCTTCAAAAGCAGAAATAGCAGGTTCCTCTTTCTACTTTCCAGGCATAGATCCACTAGTTTCCTCTTCTTTTAGAAAGGAGCACACACACAGAAAATATGTGTTCACTGGATGCGTGAAAATACACTTAGTATCTCAATTAGCCATTCCTGGAATCTATTTAAATGCAGATTCTAGAAGTTTGGAGTGAAATTTGGAGACATGTTCCAGATTTAAGTGCTTCATTATTTATTTTTAAGGTTCCGTTTAAGTTTTCAGCACAACATCCTACTAACACCTCACAGAGGTGTCTGTATGAGGTGTCTAGCAGTTACACCTTGTTTGTGAGCTAGTTCTTCAGCACTGTATTTTGGTGAGGACAGACATGCTCTGCACAACACAGCCTGGCAGAAACTCTGGTGAATGCACAGTAAATAATAAAGCAAAGTGGCTGTCTTGTGATTGTGAAATTTAAATATCCACACCAGAGTAACTGCTGCACACTGAGAAATGGAGTCCCTGGAGACCTCTGACCTATTCCACAGTCTCCAAACAGGATCAACCTTTTGTTGATATTATCTGCACTGTTATCTTAGACTTTGTAGTCTTTGAGGATGTCCCACAAAATGAATGCTTTGTAGTGTGGGCAAACAAAAGATGTGAACGTATGGAAAAAAAAAAAGTTTTGGCTTTGGTCAAGATTTCCCATCTGCTTTTTTCCCTCTGCCTGGCCACACTATTGTGGAGTTAATTCCTTGCACCCCTCCCTAACACACGCAAGGGGAAGGTCTTGGCGCAGCTGTGTGACTCTGCTTTTCGCAGACACATGGCATCTGCTGCCACAGGTAGGAGAGAGGAGGGAAATGGAGGCAGGGAAGCTGTTGACATAACTGAAGGCTCTGACATCAATCCTTTTAATTAGGTGGAGAAAGAAAAGACCTAGCAGATATTTTTAGAAAGCAGGTTGCTGGGGAAAATTACCTCATGCTTGAGGTCTCTGGGTTTTATCATTTTAAGCTCTACAGTGAAAAAAAAATTGAAATTACATCTTTCTAATTCTTTCCACTTCCTTATTTATCCCTCGTCCTTTTTCCACCCTGTCTCAACAACCATATTATTCAGTAGGTTTAATCAGAAGTTAGTTCCACCAACATTTTGTTGCTTACCTGTCTCCTGCAGATCAGTTACATGTAATTTCAGATCCTCAAAAACTAATTAATAGAAATCAGGACCAAGAAAAAGGATTAAGGGGGCTGGGGTGGTGGTAAATGCACTCAAAATCTGTCCATGCTAGAGCAGCTGGGGACTTCCAGGTGAGTCGAGGTGGGCCAAAGCTCAGCTCTCACGAATGTGCCCCAAGGAGGGCCACGAAGATAAGAGGGCTGAAGCACCTTTCCTATGAAGACAGGCTGAGAGAGTTGGGGCTGTTCAGCATGGAGAAGAGGAGGCTCCAGGGAGACCTTATAGCAGTCTTCCAGTACCTAAAACAGGGCCTACAAGAAAGATGGGGAGAGGCTGTTCAGTAGGGCCTGTTGTGATAGGATTAGGGGTAATGGTTTTAAAATAGAGGGAGGTAGATTTAGATTGGATATTAGGAAAAAATTTTTTACACTGAGGGTTGTAGAACACTGGAACAGGTTGCCCAGAGAGGTGGTGGAAGCCCCATCGTTTGAAACATTCAAGGCCAGGCTGGATGAGGCTCTGAGCAACCTGATCTAGTGGGGGATGTCCCTGCTCCTTGCAGGGGGGTTGGACTAGATGACCTTTGAAGGTCCCTTCCAACCCTAACCATTCTATGACTCTATGATTCTAAGGGGGTCTGACCCGCAGCTCGTTGCAATCAATGCAAAGTAACTTTTTGACTTCACCTGGTCTTGGATCAGCCAACAGAGTGCACAAGTATTGGTCTGACAGTTCTCCAAGTTTTTTTTTGCCTCTAACTCTGCCCTGCCCTTATTTCTCCTGTGGAAAAGCCCAAGAATCTTGCAGGGGGGCCACCTGCATACCATGGCTGGAAGAAGCTACCGGGTCTTCTTTAAAGAGGAGAGCTTCACAGATGGAGCTTTCTTGCTCTTTAGCAGGCCCTGTTGTGATAGGACAAGGACTAATGCTTTTAAAATAGAAGGAGGTAGATTCAGAGTAGACATCAGGAAAAAATTGTTTACAATAAGGGTGGTGGAACACTGGAACAGGTTGCCCGGAGAGGTGGTAGATGTCCTGTCCATGGAAACATTCAAGGCCAGATTGGATGAGGCTCTGAGCAACCTGATCTAGTTGAGGATGTCCCTGCTTCTTGCAGTGAGGTTGCATTAGATGACCTTTAAATGTCCCTTCCAACCCTAACTATTCTGTGATTCTATGATTCTAAATGCCTGTACGCTCACAACCCGTGTACCTGGCAGCCTGCAGTGCAAGAGGGATGCAATATTACTATCACAGTGAAGTGAGTTAACCAGACAGCACTTGAACTACAGTTACTGGCCTTTAGCCCATAGGAGAGGCTGCAGAGCAAAAAATACTAGGGCTCTCCCATTTGTATTTTACAAAATTAAAAGACACAAATTGCCAAGCTGAGCATAATGTTTACCATCTAGGTCTTCTTGGTTTTCTACTGAGTGCTCCACCATTTAACAGCCAGTGTTATTCAGGAGGTAAGAGAGTTCAGGAAAGGGTACATCCTCATCTGAGATTCTCTGCAGACTTGCAGAGATTACACTAAATTGGGAAAAGGTTATGTAAATTTTGAAGATCCCTCTTTGGTAATCATGAATATTACAAACATGGTTTTGTACTCTAATTCTCTAAGGAAATGAAGATTAAGAGGTTATGCGTAGGTGGGTATCTCAGTAAGTAAGTCTTGCCGTTTTCTCTTTGTCTCCCAAATAACATTTAAGCCTGATGATGAAGTTCAGCTAAATTTGGCAGCAGGGTTGTGATCTCTAAGCTCTCAAGTTTCTCAAAGTTTCATGAAAATGGGCAGCTGTGTAGAGGAGACAGGGTTCCTAGGTATGGAAGTACTACAGTATACCTCAGCCCTTATCAAATTTTGTCGAGTTCAAGTAGGAGACATTATGAACACTAACTTCAGAGAATGCACATTTGGCACATGACATAATATAATCATAGTGCTGAAATCCATACAGAATGAAATCTGTAATTTCTGCACTTCAAGAAAATATTTTTTTTTTTTCCACTGGAGAAACTGTAGACTTGGAACTTGCAGATCCTGAGCGGACTGTATACACTAACAGGCTGGATTTTTCTCTTCTATTGGGTATCTGATAGCTGCTTGGCCTTACGCAGAATGCAGCAGTTTCCATAACACTGGCATTACAAAGGCTTTAGAGCTATGATCCAGCTAGAAGTGCTTTCTCCAGATTGCCTAAACTATCTGGAGAGCTGATATGAGCTAGCACAGGTTCTTCTGTACCTTGTAACCTACAATCTGAGCCCAGCATTTGTAAAGCAAGGAAATGAAAACTGTTATTTATCCTTACATCTCAGAGGTATCTACTTGGCACTTAAACAGCTTCTTGAAAAATGCAGGTGATAGATTTTTATTGCAACTAAACTATTTATTTTTACCCAGGCACACATTTTGAAACGAATATTAGTTGCATTAGTGCTTTGTGGATGAATGGAGGTTGTTTACCTTGGTGTCTAACTGAGCATATAACACCCTTCATTGATTGCAATGACTACAGTGCAGAACATCTTTACAGTAAATCCATTGCACATATACTGATGGTCAGAGAGCCAAATTCTGCCTTTGTTCTGCAAATGCAACACCCATTATGGCTGGAAGGCTGTAAGTTTTGGCCCTTCAGTGTGCAATGTCCCTCAACTTTGACTGGGAGATCAGAAAGTCTTTGAATGTTAACTGGTACGTGTAATTATTTTGATTATTTTGTTGACTTAAGTAATTACATGCTTGAGTATTTTGTTGAATTAAGGTCTAAACTGTAAGCTTGCTTATTTTATGTAGTCGCTGTTCACTGAACTCAAAGAACTACTTTATTTTAAGGTTGAAGTATCTAGCTGGGCAGATTGTGTGTCTAGTACTATGTGCAAAGACATGCTTAAAAACAAGGTTGCTCAAAAAAAGGAAAGCTACTTTCTGGGCACATTGGCAAAAGGAAAAAGAAAAATAGGTCACATCTTCCAAAGAACGTTGCTGTCCCTGGCAAGATAATTTCTGGGAGCTACCTAACTTGCTTTCTATGGATACAGTTTCTATAGAATCTTAAGATGCAAATCTAGTACAGCTTTATCTATTCAAACACTTCATGCAAAACAAGAGTGGATTACTGTACTGTTACAGAACCAGTGAAACCAACCAATCTTTCCTGTGTAGGACAGCTACTTTCAGTAAACAAAATAGCCCAATATACAACTCTTGCAGGGTGTCCTGTATGTCAGCAGTCTGTGACCCAAAAGCCTCCTTCTTCCCAAACAGAAATCTTTCTTGCTGTACAGATATCTTTTATATTTGTATAGACTTGAAATAAGGATTTGTGTAAAACTACGTAGCTTATGGACCTGGCTGGAGGAACAGTTCAGCTTCAAGAGGTGCCTGCAGGTTGCTTTACCCACGGTACTTGCAGAGAAGTAGGAGCAGCAGATCAAAAAGCGGCCAGTAGGTTTTTTGAGCAGTGTTAAAAGGAGTGTTTATGACTGAATATAAGCAGTGGTGGCTTACCTAGCTAGGAAACCCCTGTGTGGTGTTCCTGCAGTCAGATATCGCAGTTTATGTCCACTTGGCTAGTCACCAGCTCTGTTTCATCTTCCCCATCAAAGATGACTGTATCTCTTTATAGAATATCCTATTAAACCCTAGGAACACACTTAAATCTTGTTGTGGAATAAGCTGTCTGTCCTTGCTGATATAAGAATGAAGCCGAGCAGCTGTCTTCTTTCTTCACTCTTCCTGCCTATTTCAGATGTCCTGGTATAGAGGAACCAGGAACATACCCTCAGAACAGTACAACAACTGGAAGCACAACTTCAGCCTCAGATGTTCCCCCAAAGGTTAACCATTGATGAATGTTTGGCTGTGCAGAGATTGGAAATTAATGTAGTTACCTGTGTTAACACATCCTGTTCCGAAAACCTTTAAAACTTTTTATATAGAGGCAAAGATGCTGAAACTGAAGTCAGTCATGCAAATACCAGTGTTCAGAATTTTCTGTGTGGTCTTATCAGCTGACTGGCTTACCAGGAAATCAGAGCATTAACTGTATTTTGAAGGCTACTTGAAGCTTGGAGATGGTTCTAGATTTGGTTGCTTTTTATTGAGGCAACAAGAAAAGTAAGGAGATTATCTAGAGGTTACTAAATACTAACATCAGAGTTAGAGAGGTTACTGATATGACTATCTCTACTACCCCTGTGAATCAAAGGCTATTCAGACATGCATTTACCTACATGACATTGGTTACCTGCTGCTTGCAATGGAAGCAGATTCTGACCAAGGAAAGGGGAAAGCTTTCATGCCTTGCAGCAGCCAGATGCTGTCAGAGCCAGGGTACGTATTAGCTTACCTGTTGGGACAAGATATGTGTAGGAAAAGACCTTCCTTTGGTTCCTTTGTTCAGAGAAGAGATATGTAGAGCTATGGGAAAAGGGAGTATTGCAGAAATAAAGGAGTCTGTTCAGTCTGGATCTGCCACTGAAGCTCTGAGACACTCAGTCCCATCAGCTAGATATTTCAACCTTAACCATTGCTTCTTTGTGCCTAGGAAGCAATGACCAGATATAATAAGCATGCTTACAATTTAATTCACATGCCTGCCTGCCCTTTGGAACCAAGTGTCTTAAATGCACGCATCCTACAGCCAGAAAGGGAGGCTTGTGATTATCCCATTCAATCCCTGCAGTGACGCACCCCCATTGCTTCATTCAGCAAATCCAGCACTACAGGAATTACTGCTCTGTCCTTATTCAGGCCACCAACTGATGGTGCACATGGAACAAACCTCCTGGGAAGACATCCAGTCTTGGCTTTGACTCCAAGTGACAATGAATTTGCTATGCAGTCTGCCCCACGCCCACTAATCAGAACTAATTACTGTCACTACTAAGAAGCCCTTCTGCATCTGCCCACTTGGCTTCTGTTATGCCTCTGTGGAAGCTTGGTGAGACTGAACCCCTGACCTGCTCCTGTCGGGGATGTTCACGCAGCTCTCAGTTCACTTCTTAAACCACACTTTCCATCAGCTGAAAAACTTCTGCTGTTGCGTGGGAGAGGGACTTGGCTCTGGTGAAGGGAGGCTTTAGGGAGAGCTTGGAGTTCTCACAGGAAACAGACCTTTTCCATTCATGTTGGAAAATCTGGAAGAGGCAGCGAATTCAGTGTCAGTGTAAGTGACCAAGAAGATGAGCTCCTGTGCTATATTCTTCTCATTCCATACCTCAGTTGACTTAAAACTTTTAGTCTGTGAGATAACCAATATACTGATGCCTTCTTATCTCTCAGAGAGTTCTAGAACTTAATTAATTAACATTTGTGAACTGTAAACACTTCCCCTGTTAAGTGCTATTAAGTATCAGAGCGAAATATGAATAATCTTCACATGTCTAAATTAGCTTAGCTTTGGTATAGGTGAAAAGGGAATGAGTGACACTTGCTACATCATAGGGAATATCTTGGGTTATTTCAAATGCTACAATCCTTCTTTTATGGATTTCTAGGCTATTTTTGTAATACTAATTCTGATTAAAAATATTAAGTCTGACTGTCAGCTCTAATCCACACTTCATCCTTGCATATCTAGGAGTGTTAAACACTCTAACTAGTCTAAAGGCATTTAAAGACATTGCCATGCTGCAGAAATTTCTGAGGGAGACATCCAAGCTACACGTCTCCACTTCTGTGGTGGGAAGAGTTTATGGAGCTGCTACAAGCCAGCATGGCTGTTGCATTTAGTGTCTTGACTTTGATTATGTCCCAGTTTGAAAGCAGCTGATTTAGTTTTTAGATGTTTGTTATTATGAGGTAAGTCGAGGTCAGCTGTGATTGTCCACTGATATATAAAATGGTTTGTCCATTTCCAGTTGTTGTTGTTTTCTTTTTTTCCCATTGTGGTAGCTGCTTAGCTCTGTTCACTTAGTAAGTTAAGCAGCTGTATAAAACTTGGCTGGAAATGCCTCCACCAAAATGAGAGTGTGAGGTTGAGAGGCTCCTGCCTGTATTCTGTTCCCTGTCCAGAATACAGCTGCTTTTAGCCTGGTCCAAATTACAGCCAGGCAAAAAAAAAAGTTTCACCAAACTACTCAGCAGCATGTAACTTATGATAGCAATAGAGAAAAAGACACAACTCTGCAGTTATCTTATGTTCCTAGGCAGCTTGGCCCCACTTTGGGTTGTATTTTGGGCTGTGTGTACTGCAGATAGAAATGTACTTTGCAGTACTGAACTGTACGTTTTGATACTTAAAAAGCTCAGCTAACCTCCCCAAGCTGCACAGCTGCTCTGAGACAGTTTCAGCCACAAAGTGTGAACTCTTTAGCACCACTTTGCAATTAAAATAAAGTTTTTTAAAACTATGTGTGTTGGTGTTGTTATTCAGTGTTCTGTGTGTAAAAGACAGATTTTTTTTTCCTCAGTTTTATAGTAAATTCTAATTTGACTATGCAAGAAGCAATTAAGCTAGAATATGTTGTTCTGTTTTATGTGATCTTTAAAAAAATTAGAGGCTGGAATTAGGCAAGGGCAGGGTTGTTATTTGTACTTAACAATAAAGACTTTGCTGGTTATACGTGCAAATAAACACAGCAGGAAAATTATGTGAGGCACATAAAAGAGACAGAGGGCTAAGAGAGGAAGTATGTGAGGAAGAGTGTACTTGGTCCTGCAGAGTTTGGCAGCCATATGTAGTGTGATTTTCTGATACAGACAGATGGAAAAACAGTAATGTAAAACTGTTATGCCAGAAGTCATCCAGTTCAAGTCTCCATCTCCAAGTTGTTTTATAATTTCAAATTCTTTATTTCCATCTGATACATTACTGTAACATGCGCAATCTTATAAAGTTTCTTAATAGAGGAAAATGGATTTTATTAGCTACAGAGATGTCTGTAGGAAGAACCAGAGAGTATATGGCATTTCAATTTTGTAGTTAAAGAGTGGTTTGAAAGCAAAGCTTTTCATTAAATATTTAAGAAACCTCTGCTGTAGGAAAGGTGTTTACATTCTAAACAGAGGAGAAGGCCATAGGTCACTTTCTGTAACGATACTGTGCCTTGGGACCGGCTGACCCACAGTGTTGTCTTGCTCAGACCATCCAGATATAACTCAACCACTACTCACCTTTCTCAAAGAATTTACTTTGTGGGGCACTTGCTGAGGAATTATTCTTATACTCCAACCCAGTATGTTCACTGGAGGAAGGTTCCTTTGTAGTGGGGATGTACATGGATTGGTTGGCTGTACAGCCAAAGGAGAGGGGGAGCTGAGCAGAAGTAACTGTGATCGCTTCAGTGTAATATAAAAGTAGGCATGGAGAGAAGGAGCAGGGGGATTATGTGGGCACAGATGGTGGCTTTTTTGAGGACACAGACAGCGGCTGTTTTGAAAGCACAGATGGTGGTTGGGATGTAGGAACCTGTAGGAAAGCAAGACTTAAAAGATGCCTAAGCGCTTTTTCAAGTGGGCTGTGAGTTCAGGTTTCTCTGTTCTCAAGCACACTAGATTTTAAAAGAGCCTGGGTAACTCTTCAGAATATGTGGTCTTAGCATTTTATGCAAACCAAGCTCCAAATAATTCAGGCTGTCCCTCTCCCACCACCAAAGTCAGTGCAGTTAGGGGCAACTTTGAAAAACTGTGTCCATCTGTCAAAGAAAAATAATAAATGTTATGGCAAATGCATTCAAATAAATGCATTTTCTCACACACAGTAGTGAGTATGTTTATGTTCTTTGCCACTATTTGATTATTTTTACCCAGATTGGCCTTCTGTCATTAAACAGAGCCACAGACTGACTGTGGCCTGCTCACCTTTTTTTCATGACACAATAGATCAGCCTCATCTTTCCGTCACACAACCATCAAGCAAACAAGGCTATGTCAATAAGCTAGGTTTATTTTTAGTTTCCTGTAAGCTCCCTCCTGCTTCTTGCCTCCTGTCTCTCCAGGCAGCTGGCAGACGCTGTGTTCCTCTCTCACAGCTCCTTGTGATTACACACTATCTGTTCTGGAGTTCATGTCCATTCCCTAAGTAAGAACAAAGATAAGATATGATTATCAACAGTGGATATATTGGAGCCTCAGGTTTCCCAGATGAATAGTGATGCCAAAACAGGCGACTGTCTATTAATTTCCATTTCATACACTTCTTTCTTATCTGAAATCACTAAGTGTAGTTGCCCTGATCCTAAAAGCCATCACATCAAGTAGCATTATGGAATGCATATAATGCATATAAATGGATTATCGATATATATATGCATATATGTATGTATTACAAAATGCATATAAAAATAGTCGTGTGAGATCAATCCACTAAGCCAAATGTCCTGTCCACAAACAGACACTCCTATACAAGAAATTACACAAACAGGGCAAGGACATAGTGTTTCTTCATTGAGCATCGCCAGACTTTTGGAAAGTAGTGGCTGTGGGACTCCTGAGCCATAGGTGGGGTGTTTGTGCTTAGAAGCCTGTCAAGGACTTTATTCTTTGAATTTGTTCAGTTGCTTCTGGAGCCTGCATTTAATTTTTTTTTTGTTAGTATTTACAGTGCTTTGTAGGTAGTTCCAAAGCTGAACTACAGTTTGCATGAATAAGCATCACCCTTTTGTTTTGAAACTGCTGTATTTGTTGCTCCTTAATTCTTGGATGAGAAGAGATACTGAAATTATGATCCCTGCTCATGTTCTCTGTGGTGCTTATGTTTTCATAGACCTGTATTCCATAATTCCTCAACTGCTTTACTTTCTTTAACCTAAAGAGGTGGCATTTGTTAGAGTACAAATATCTCTGTCAAGATGGCTTGCAGAAATGTCACAGGCTAAAAAAAATGTCACAGGTTAAAAACACAGAGTTTCTGCCCGTTTTGAGTTCGTACCAGGAAGAAAACTATTGCAGAGAATTCTTTCCTTTAGGTCTATCCAGAAGTCTTTCACAGCATACCGGGTTACTAGACTGCACACATTTACTCCAAATTAAATGCACATAGAAAGTAGGCTTGCTGGTGTCACCAAGTAATTCTTCTTGAGCAATGGCCAACAAATGCCAGGAACCATCTATTTCAGTGATTCCTTAACGTAAACCAAGAAACTGACCTCATTCCCAATACTTTGACATTTCATTTTTATTTCTGGTTTTCAAGGTGGGCAAGGCTGCATCCACTGCCACTTTAAAGAACAAAGCATGCAAAATCCAGCTCCGCTTTGGAGAGTTTTCATAGGGACAGCCAGGATGTAGCAGTTTATCTGACTTAATGCCTTGAAGCAGTCAGATACTAGAGTCAATTATTCTTGATTTTTTTATTGTTAGTCAGCTCCTGTATTGATAATGCTGGATATTATCAATGCTACTCACAACAGTTTTGTTTATACCTATGCTCCCTGCTACTCCTGAAGTCGTACTGGAGAATTCCGTGATGATGTAGAAGTATTGATGTAGAGTTGGAGAATTATTTCTTACACACACAAACTATGTTAAAAGAAGATTATTAGAGTTGCAAAATGGAGTACTCCAGTTTTAGAAAATACGAGAATTGTGCCTGTCTGTGTGGTCTTTGTTTCATGGCCTTGTGTGCTGAGCCACTCTGCTTCACTGCCTTTCAAGTGGAGTTTTTTCCGATGTTAAAGGAGCATCTGCACTGAGCGTGCTACAGTGGGTAAGCTGCTTCCTTATCAGAAGGAATTCCTGATTAGAAATTCTATGATTAGAAGAATCATACCGTTAGGCTGTGAAAGATTTTGTTGATAAGGAGAGACTGAGAGGAAAGTGTAGAGCTCCACAGGGCCAGAAGTTCTCAGTGGCCTTGCTGCAAGGTCCCTCTGCTAAGTCCTTTCACAATCGGATTGTTCCTGTCACTAAAGTAGGTTGCAAGCATTATCCTTCACTCTGACCTCTCTGTATAATCCCTTTTCCAGATGATAGTCCTAGCACTTAATAGTTCAACTTGCATGAAGCCACTGAGATATGGACTGGATATATGCTGACAGGAGGTGTTGTAGGAAGTCCATACAGCTTAACTGGACCAGCAGGAAAACTTGTAGCACTTGGACTAAGCCCTTTTAATAGTCAGTGCAAATTTTAGAAATTTTGATTTCTTATAATACTTTGAGACCTCCTTAAAATTTACTTTAAAACAAATTTCCAGTTTTGGCATTTTCTGTATAAAAAGTGTACTGTTAAAAGCAGTGTATTGTTACAATTTTTTTAAAAGCCTGATTTACTGATAATTACTTCAGAAACACCTAAATGACTTCAGAGTTTTTAAAAGCATGACTCCAAGAGGGGCACTTAGACCAGTTAAAGATCCTTTCAGAAAGCTTTTATACGCTGTGGAGTTACCAGGTAGAGGAGAGCAGAATGAGTTATTCCTCTCTACAGCTATGGTTAGCTCCTCAGCTGAGATTTGCAGAAGTCCGTCAACATCGGTATGCACAGGTCATGTCTGCCACCATAATCAACGAGGAAGGACAATGGCTCGTTTGGAAGAGGGGTGCAATCCACACTAGTGCAGAGCTGGCATGTTGTGTGCTGGAATTTCATTTAATGCAGGACAAAACCATCTCAGACCTTTAATTCTGGGAGCTGGTTGTGTCTGGATGAAGCAGCTAGAGATGGCTTTATTTATATGCTGTCTGTCTTGGTCTATTTGTGAAAATAGGCAACCTGTAGCAGTAATAAAATATTCCCTGAAACAGCATACTAACCTTTTAAAACTCTTCCTGCAGACAAATGCTAAGTCCTTAGGCAATTTTCTCTTTCCCCCTGTGGACATCTGCATACACTGGGATTTTATTATTTATATATGGCTTGTTACTAACAGCCTCGGGGTAAAAAGTCGAGATTCCATTTTGTTAGGCACTGCATTAAGTGAGAAAAACAAGGCAGTCTTTTGTGAACTCACTCTCTGTTATCATGATAAAACTCACAGTGGGGCCTTTGTATCCAGGGCTTCTAGATGCTACTGGCTGATGAATGATAATAATTTCAAAGGAAGTGGGATGAGATTATGGAAATGGGTAAGTAACACCTGCCAAGAGAAGATGCGATTTGTCCTCTGAGTCAAAGTAGCAGCTTGGGCAATGGAAAGGAGGGCATTAAATCAGTGCTTGTGTTGCACAAGGAAAACTGCTGGTTTTCAATTGAGGTTAAAACCTGAAGCACATTGGAAAACACAAATCCTATTTCCTGATAAAAATGAGACTTTTTCTTCCTTGAGGAGGAATAGCCCTTTCAAGACTTGAGAGGTTTTTCTCACAGCTGAAGGGAAGTCAGCAATTAGGATTCTTTCTGCTCAGTGTTGGGCAGACCATGGGCTGATATCTCAGTTTGTGGTACTCTAAGTAAAAAGCAAGGTTTTCCTTCTGCAGCACTTGTAAGCAGCTGAATACAGTCCACATCAAAATATCTAACAGTCTGTAATTAGGGCAGTTAGCTATAGTGTCTAAAGTCCAAATTAAAGTTCTTGGTTTTACATTGGGCAAATCAAGGTCTTTCGTTTCAATCTCAGTGCAGCTCCTCTTTTTGACTACAGAGGTGTTTGCTATTTTAGGCTGTCCCTTGTTCTCTCTGTCTGTCTCTGTCCAGGGAATCCATATTTTGAATCTGCATTCCTCAGACCTCTTTTAGAACTGTGAGATCTGCAAGAAATCAGTGTGGGTGCATATGAAGCAACAATCTGATTTTCTAAAATGAATGACAGCAGCTTGGGTGAGAATGAAGGAAGTTGTGTGGAATTTTCTTGGAGGCAAATCTGCCTGATTTTTACAAATCTTAGATAAATCAGGGTCTGTTTAGGTGTTATTTAGATAATTATGCTGTTTTCCTGAAACACCAGGCTGTGCTTTATAATTCCAGAGCATATTCTGGCCCTTCAAAGGAATACCAGATATTTTGAAAGCCTACAACCAATGAACATTAGGAGGACTTTCATCCCTGTTGCTTACCACAGTTTCAAGGAAAGAACTGAGGTTGTAGAGTGGCTGGAACACAAGCTGGAACTCCACAATGCAGGAGATGGCTGGAACAGTTAATACTGAAGGCTCCTTCCTGGTGAGGCTGTAGTGCTGTGAGAGACTTTGCTCCTCCAGCCTGCCAGTGAAACTGCCCCCCACTGTGGGCTTTGAGTGTTGGGGGTCACTGTCACTCCCCAGACACAGGTGCATCACTCCATTGGGAATGCCGGGACGATTGTTGTGAATCACTGGCTTTCATTTGATGAAAAAAAAACCAAATCAATTTTAAGAGGAAATCGGTTGGTGGTGTTATCTTCAGCAGGGGCTTTGGTTCTGCTCTGGAGGGAACTCCTTGCTGCTTGCACCAGGTTATTTCCCTGGCTGCTTTCTCTTGGCCGTGGGAGGCTGAAGGTGAAGCGCTGAATTCTGGCTTATTGTCAAAGAGGGCTGAGGAAGCTTGCATGGGCTGGATATACATTTCCAGAGTACCCAGCAATTCACTAACTTTTAGAGTCCAGTTTTATACTCATCTAGCACTGTGTAAACTGTGCTTCTGTCTTTTAAAAATTGAAGAAGCATGTAGGTAGAGTCCTGCTTCTTTGTTTCTTGATCAGAAGGCTATTCCCTGAAAGATATCTTAGGGGCTACAATATCTGTAGATGTCCTTTTCCTTGGCATTTATATCTGCCAATGCAGCATATTTTTGCTGTTTTGATTCCCCTATTATTTTGCCTTGCATTTTGCACAAATTGTTCGCTCCAGCTAGCTCTGGTTCAACTATACAGGGCACTTGATGTGAAACCAGGAAGATAATGTTACAGATGACTGACTTTTTTTTTTTTTTTTTTTAATTGAGGTAGAGGGAAGTATCTCTCTTGAAGGCACTACAGCGCCTGTCAACAATTATTCTCTCAAAAGTGTGGGGTGTAAATACTGAAATTTAGGATTCCTGAATGCCTGTGACACAAATCATAAAATGATGCAGGTTGGAAGGAGGCTGCTTCTGCTTCCCTCTCTTCAACACTAGTTCAGCTAGATCAGATTGCTCCACACCATGGCCAGCTATGTTTTGAATAGCTCCAAGAATGGAGAACCAGTGATGTCCCTGAGACCTTGCTGTAATGGGGACCTTCCTCTTTGCGGTAAAAATTGTTCCTAAGATCTCATGAAAGTGCCCTGTGTTGCGTCTCATGCCTTCTACCCCTCACTCGTTCTCTGTACATCTCTGGGAAGAGTCTGTCTCCATCTTTGCTCTCCCCTCCCATGAGGCTGCTGAAGACAGCAGTAAGGTCCGTCTTAACCTTAACCTTAGTTCTGCCTTGAAAATCATTACCTATTGTAAGGAAATACAGCTTTAAGAACTTTCATATTTTGGGTTTTGAGCAGGAAGGGATCAAGTTTTCAGGATTTTATGCACAAACACAAAGCCTATTGTTAATTTTTGTCTGAACTTTTAGTGGTTTATATTTAGTTGTGATTCTCTGATTTTCATTTATTCCAAGGAGCTGAAGCTGTAAATAAAGCAAGTGTTAAATTAAAGGAAAGAAAATAGTGACAATTGCCAGAGCTATAAATGCAATTTTAATTGAAAGTGCTGTTGTAGGCACATAAAAATGCTTTAGTACGTAGTATTGCTTCAGTACTTGTGATATAGTTTGCAGTTTCCCCCCAAAAAAGAAAAAAAGATTCACAAAATCAAAAGAACAGTGTTCACAATTGACTAGAAACATGCATTTCCCAGTAGCACTGATAAAATGAAGTATGTCTTTATACCTTAAAAAACTACTTTTGGTTTCTTATTTCTTACTTTGAAGATGCAATCCTTCAAGAGACTCACAGAAAGACGGCGTGGCAAAATGTGTTAACCCAGCATTTGGGCAGAGACGCTTTTACAAGCCTTTGAGAAGCCATTTGAGAAGTGTCAGTTTGACATGTAAAGAAATGTTTCAAGAAATAAAGACCTAATAAAAGCAGTAGTGATTTCTTGAAAAATGTTGGACAGTTAAAATATCTCAGTAAGGAAGCAAAGGCAAGGCAGGCAAAGGAGAGGGAAGAAAAAACTGATGGATGAGTAGTAAACCAATATGCAATTAGAGAAAGCAAAGCTATTGTGCAAAGAAAAGTGAGGAACAGAATGAATAGAAGCTGGAGATCAAAAGGACTTGAAACAGAGGGAGCAAGTTCTGAGAAAATCTTTATTAACCATAAGAATGCCTCAGAAGTGGTTTATTTGATAAAGAGGGAGCAAGTGAAAGCCTAGGTAGGTAGCATGGTGCTTTTTAGTAAATTTGAGATGGCTGTTTTGAAAAAGGAAGGAAAACAGCACTGAATAAAGAGTAGATCTGAATATAATGCAATCTTTTAAAAAACAACAGTAGGTCAGTGTGTCACTCATGTCGCTTTCCTCTCAGTAAGAGAATCTGTGTGTACTTGTTACATGTGAAACAGCAAGAGAACAAGAACTCATGACCAAATCACCTTTTTTGCTGATTCTTTTAGGCAATTCTGAAGAGTCTGAAAGCGTTTGGGCTATTGCTGGTTTTTAATGAAAAGTTGTTGCGAGCAGGTGTAAGTACAAATAAACATACAAAAGCCCCTAGGAGGCTGGAGTCTTCAGTCAAAGTAATTCAAGAGTAATGTCTTAAAACCTGGTGCTCTGTCTGGGTTTGGAGGGATGGCCCTATATCTTTCTTTAACTGGGTCTGCTGCAAAGTAGAGACTATAAATTCCTCCTCAGTCTTTACACTTACAAAACACAAATAACTCCAGTGGTATTTTTCTGCATTTTTATGAATGCGTGAAAGCATCGGTCAGCAATAATTTAGCATTAACTGCACTTCAGTAAGTATAATGAACATTTCTGGATGGTGCCATGCTTACGAGTGCATTCCAGTGCTTTCTCAAATGAAGAATTAATTCTGCATGTCCTCTCTGAAAAGTCTTATAAGTAAAGTTAATGCTGTTTTATTATCCATCTCCATTATTAAGTAGAACATATGGGCCAGTCAAATTTTGTGAGAACAAGTCAGGAAAGAAGATAATTTGAAGATAAATAAGAGGTCAGTAAAGACAATGCTTATTTCTGGAATGGTATTTAGACTCACCCATGTTTGCCTTAGTAGTCAGGCTGAGGCTTTGGACTGAAGGACAGATGCCAAGCTCCTTTCCTCCTCACTGGTAAAATCTCCTGCTGTTTACATGGCCATGTACCTGTGGTGCTTATGGATTCATTGTTTATTGTGCAGTAGCAGCAGCACAGAAAATATTTTTATTAAAAGCTCCATGAACCTTTCAGATTCCTTGGGTTACTCACAGCATAGCACAGATCTGAGGGTCCTCCATGAACACTGTAGGTAAAGGGAGGTCATACGAGCTAACTTTGATACCCAGACCCTGTGCAAATGAGAAAGCAGTAAGACTAAGAATAGGAGAACTAGATTGGAAATGTAGTGAGCATGTCCTCAAATGTTAAAATATATGAACTCAAGTGCTTTCAGGCTGAGAGGCTGTCAGTCCACCTCTGGTGCTTCATTTAAAGAGCAGCATGTCTGGAATGAAGAACATTATAGCAGTTTGATGCTCATACCTCTGCACCCTCTGTCTCAGGGACTATTCCCTCCATAGCAAATTCACAAGTGCAGTTTGCTAAGGATATGCATGTTAGGTTAATAACATAGCTTTTGCTGACCTGAGTCAAAAATACCCTTAATGTCAAAGAGGATTTGGATTGCACATTCGTAATGAGAAATGCTGCCAAGCTATTTTTTTTTACTGCATCCAATGTCTGTTAATGAACAGTGCAGCAGGGCTGACATGCTCATGTTTAACATTCAGGTCCTATCATACACATCTGTCCTTAAAGAAATGCTGAAAGATTAACTCAGGCTTGACAGCCTGATCTGCAAGTATCTTATCTGACAGTAAAGTCCTATGCATAACTGTGCAATGGCATTGCCAGTTCTGCACCTTGAATACCCTGCACCCTTTTTAATGACCCCAGTACAAGGCATTTCCAGTGGGCTGACAGTCAGACAAAGCAAATGAGACTCCTTGGCAGGACTTGAGGCAACCAGCTTCTCCAGGTTTCTGCTGGGAGTTGTGTTTGTGTGCATGTGAGTGTGTCATGTGGGAGGGGGGAGGAATTTACAGTAAGAAGTTGTGTTAAAAAATAGTGGAAGGTGTCTGCAGATCTGTTCAGTGATTTTATCTAAATATTCCCTTTCCTTACCTTTCTTTTCCCCTTCCCTTCCTTCCTTCTCTTTTCCCATTTACTGTCAGGAAGGGCCACCTCTGAAGGGTCAATTCTGTACAGCCTGGCGCCAACACAGACGGACGTCAACAGCGGTTACAACAGTGAGTCAATATGCAATCGGGGGACTCCTTGAAATGGTATTGTTTTATGTGCATGTGGAAAGTGCAAGAACTCTGCAGAGGGCTTCCAGAAGTGGGAGAGGGTAGGTTTGTCACCCTTAGCTTGCTGTGGTTGGAGAGGCCTGCAAGTTTTTGATGCCTCACTGAAAGCATTAGATAAAGGTAGCTTTTCCTGAAAGATACAACGATCCTGATGTGCAATGTGCAGGGGTCAGTGCTAGGACATTTTACAAACAGAATAGGGTTTTGTAGCTGGATGCTATTCAGAGAAAATTGGCCACGAAGAAAGCTTAAGACACTTCAGCTGACTAGAGAAGAGGCTGGAAGCCATGCACAGACAAGGTTCTTCATTGAATTGTTGCTTTCCTATATGGAGACAAGAGCTGCCAGTCTCAGATTTATGTAGGAGCACTGATCTTTTTTAGGACTGGTGAAGAGACTTTGCTTTCAGTTTTGAGGTTATTTGGCTGCTATCGCTTAGATTCTCTGGTGCTCCCTGGAGCACTTAGAGGGGGAAGATGAGCCCTTGCATAGTACAATACACACTTTCTCCCTGTTGATGCATACACACAATGTTATCCAACACTTGTGATCCCAGTCCTTGGTGGCTCTTTCTCCTGTTGGAGGGAGAGACTCTTTATGGGGTTGTAGGAGGGGAAAGAGAAATTCTTTACACAGAGCAAATGAAGAATGACATCTGTTCCTCACTGTTCCTAAAAGGTACTCCTGTGCTGTATTTTCCTGTTAGTGACTCTCCTGGGACCAACCAGCTTTGGCCTAGCATCACAGAGAAGTTAGCTCCAACAGGAGATAGTAGGTAAAAAGAGAAGTGGACAAGTGGATGAGGTGGAGAGTATTAGAAGAGGTGATGGCAAATGGAGAGGACACTAGAATGGAGAAGACATTGGCAGTGAAGAGATCCAGAGAAAGCAGTTCTGGGTCTCTGAAACAGCAGTGTGAGGGCTGAAAATGTCACAGTGACCTGGTTTTTAGCTAAACTGTCTGACTGTCTGGCCTGAGATCTAGAAAAAGCCTCCATGGATCGCTCCACTTCAAAGACGGTAGGGCAAATGGCACCCTCTGGCAGGGACTGAGCAAGCAGACTCTGTCTGTCACAAGTTCAAGACTGAACATCAGAGATATATAATTCGTAGCATGTAATTCATGGAAAGGTAGTATAAAACAGTTGCAAACTACTGCACAGTGATGCTCTTAACCCTGATTTTTCTAGCTGCATTGTCCTTAGCATAGTTCTAACACTTTTCCATGTGTTGGGTAAACACCATATCTTTGATATATATATGAAGATACAGCTTTCTATTAATATATTTAAATATATTTGTTAAAATATTGCTTACAAACTGTAACTGTAACCTTACTAATGTTATCATAAACTGTGCTGAATTCTGATTTTATGCTGCGCAGTGAATAATGGAAAATTTGCAGCACAGACCAGTGTCTCACTGATCTGTGAATCTTAAGCAAAGAATTGGTTCTTTCTTCTTACCATACTTCTTTGCATCAAGTGCTTGAGTGAGTCATACTCTATTTGTTCCCTCTTTTGGTTTTCTGATGGTTTGTTTAAGTCCCACAGTTCATGAAGTCTGACGGTTGCTTCTGTAAACTATTACTTGGAAGTGTTGATATCCTGGACAGTGCATCAAACCAGATGTTTACGCAGCTGTATTAATCCTGTGAACAGTTCCATGTGTCAGTAAACATGTGGATGTGGGCCTTGAGATCAACAGGAAGACTCACTGTGAAATTGCAGCATGCAGTTGAGGGACCTAGGCTTGTATTTGTGCCAGGTGGAAGTCATCTTTAAAAGATTTTAAAATCTCCCAAAGATAGGAGGCTGATCACTGGGGGAATTCAGGCTGATGCTTGGCTCATCATAGGATGCCTTCAGCAGTCAATGAGTGGATCTGAACTACAACACAGGGATTACATTTTGCCAGGTCCTAGATGAAAAAAAAACCAAACAACAGCAATAGGAAAAAAGCAACAGCGTCATACATATACGGCCCCATGATCTGGCAGAACATGAGCTGCAAACACTTTTTGGGGACTTAAAGTCTCTATGAAATACAACACATTATCATATCATCCTTTTAGCTCACGTAGTTGTCTATCCTGTACTTGTCTAAAGCAGCACTCTATTTTTGGCATTTTTTTTCTTTTCTTCCTCAAGTTGTTAGAGCACTTAATCAAACTTCAAGATAGATTGTGATCAGATTTCAAACCTCCACTTCAAACTGTGATTGATTTGGTTAATGTCCGCTGTGCTTTCTCTCTAGTCTATACTATATGAGTTTTCAGGGGAAATTCAGACAAAAAAAAGCAACAACATAGTAATACCAAGCAGATGAGCTATTAGGGAAGGCTATTCACAATGCTTGGCCAATGCATTTCTTTTTCCTTTGTAGGTAGCCTCTCCCACTCTTCTGGTCAGAAACTGGAACTGCATGGCTTAGTGTTGAAATTATTGTAGCCACACAATACTTGGAGATTCCCAACATCATCTCAAAATGTAGTTGGGACTTTACTATTATTATTATTAAGGATAGTCTCCTTTAAATAATAAAGCCGTATATAAACAGGAAGAGACAGTCTATCTAGGTGGACAGACTAAAGGGCAAGAAAAAGAAAGTGCTATAAGCCCTGTAACAATGTAGAAATCTCCCTTTGAGCGTGGAGCAGTACTGGAGTAGGGGCTGAGAGGGGATTTACAATCCCCGTTCTTGGAGATACTCAAAACTTCATTGAACGAGGCTTGGAGCAAGCTGATTGAACCTGGAAGTCAGGCTTTGAGCAGGGGTTGGACTCAATATCCTCCAGAGGGTCCTTCCAAACACCGTCATCTTCTAATTCTATTATCTACGGTAAAATCAGTGGCAAAGTCCTGCCTATTGAGGTACCTATAGCTTGATGCTTGATCTAGAACTTAAGCTGCAGAAAATATCCTCCATCTTTGGAAATAAGCTATCTCCTCCAAAACCAACAAGTGAATGTTGTCTTCTGGTCATCTGTAGTGGACAGGAGAAGAATATGTTGTAATTTTTTGCATAACATTAAAATGAAGTCTGCTATATACACAGAGTAGCTAGGATTGTAGGAAACAAGGGCTGGAAGATGAGCTGGCAATCCTAAACAGGCAAAGAAATCTTGCTCCTCGTAAGACTGAGACTGACTGAACTCTCTCAAGGGCAGAAGGACAAAACCATCCTTTCACAGATATCCTGGGGGTCAGAGCTAGAGGCATCTCACTCTGACAGCACTGTTCCTGTTGTGTAGCTAAATTGAACGGGTCAGGTCCTGGGGCTGTCAATCCAGCTAAGTTTGCACCAGCATTTAGAAAGGTAGTAGATATTCTCCAAGGGCTCAATGCCAGTGATTCTGATATGACATTGTGATAAAGTCCTGGGCTCTTTCAGTGGGAAGAAAGTATTGTTGCATTAGTGTAATGACTTGTAATATCACATCCATTGCTCTTTTATTGTGTGTTTTCAAACCCTGGGCTCCCATTTGGTTTTAATGGACACCAGCTTTTTTCTTCTGAATGTTTTTTTAACCTTTCTTTTTTGTAGTAATGGGAATCTAAACTGAGAGTTCATTATAAATTCCTGCTGTGCATACTGAGCTCCTAAGTATTATCTGAGGCAGTGTCTGTAGGAAGAGGTAATAGCAGATATTCTCTTATCCCACCCAACACAGATATGAAAAACAGACTGATTTTCTGACACACTGGTCACTGTTCATATCTGAAACAGAAGCAAGACATTTCACGCTGTCATGGTGCATTCTGGGTATCTTGGCTGCTGTATTTTGCTTCTTACAATTGCTATTCAGAATCCACTGAGGCTGCTTGGGTGGCTGCTATTCATTTTAATTGGTTTGGGGATAAGTATTATATCAGCAAGATTAATGATTATAATTGATTTTATGTTTTCTGGTTTTTCTTACTATCTATGACATTACTAGCTTTTTTAATGGCCATTCATTAAAATTCAAACTAGCTGACTACCTGAGACATGCCAAAATTGTTCCTGCAGTCTGCTAATGACCACTAGTTCTGCTGGTAGAGTTCATAGGGAAAATTTAGAAAGTGAATGTATGTTACTAACAGCACTGCTGCCAGTTGACTTTGTTATGACAAGAGTTAAACTCTTATATCCTTTCTGTGCTCTGACTTACACACTGTGATGTCTTGATTTTGTCAGCATCCTAATCACCTCTGTCACAATACAAATTGGATGGAAGATCTTCCACAGGATCATCCTGCCCACAGTTTTAGCATTCGCAAGAAATAATTGTGTAGTGCCTTCTATGGAAACATTTCATTCCGTCACAACGGCCAATTTCAAATGATTGTTTTTGTTTCAGTTAATGGGAGCTGCTACAGAAATGTCACTCTGGCACAAATTTTGGTGCCGAGATCTGCAAGCAGCAGAAACACATCAGCTATGGAGAGAGGGTCGATGCCTCTCATTACGTGGAATAACTTTTAAGAACAGCAGGATGGCTGGACACCACTCGTTTGCAGTCACAGACTCCTAATGCATATAGGGTTTTATGAACCTGAAGAACTTTGGAGTGAATTTGTGACAGGACAGAGGCATAACATCCTTGATCTCCTTCTGAGGTGATGACACATGCCAGTGCTGGTTTATAGCCCTCAGGTTCCTTATCTACAACACTAAATCAGCATAGCAAAAAGTCTGCTTTTTCAGCTGAGAGGGACAGGCAGAGATCACACAAAAGTACATGCCAGCACTTGGGAGCACTCTGTCAAGTCAGGAGAGTCTCAGCAGTGTCAGTACCACTGCAGGGTGAGCCCCAGCAAGAAGTCTGTGTCTATTGCTCAAGATGGGGGGACAGGGGAAGGGCACTTATGGGGTTCAGAAAGAGCAGAACTTGATCTTTAAATACTTCAAGGTGTTAAAGCTGTGAAATGTTCAGAGGGGGATTTTTTTTTTAATTACTGCCTCCATCTGATGGATTTAAAAGATAAAAATATCCTTTGTTTATCTTATATCTTGTATTTCACAGATGTATTTCATAGATACTCTGGAATCTGTTTACATGAGGACACTCAGGCAATAGGACCTGAATTAATTTTTGAAGTGCATTTATTACATAGAATTAGACCCTGATGTGCACATTCTCACTCAGAATTAAGCCAAACTAAAATAAAGTGTTAAATTCGAAAGCAAGGTATGAAAGGCAAGGAGATAGATGGAGAATTTACCTACATTTGAATTTTGTGAAAGACTTATGGAGATAAAATGCTATAAACCAGGCCCTCAGCTAGTATAAGTGAGCATTATCCAGTGATTTCATTCAGGTGTTCAGTAGAGGAGAAATTGGTCCTTAGCAGGTAGTTGCCCATGCAGAGTGTGAATGGTCAGGAATTGGCTGGGGTGTAGGAAAAGGGCATAAACTGCAGAGGTTTACAGAAACATTTGTTGTTTAGATCAAGTTAAAGCAACCTTGGGTTTTTCCTGCTTTGTGCAGAAATAAAATTATTGTATTTTTTAAGTCAATGCCCTTTCATCTGACTATTTCTTTTGTGAAGAGGACAAACAGGAGGTGACAGAAAATATAAAATGGAGTGATCTAAACATAGAGGAAAAGACACTTCTGTCTCAAAATACAAGAATTCAAAGGCAACGGTAGAAATTAAAGATGACAGTTTCACAATGTGTAATTAGGCTATGGAATCCACTGCTACAGGAAGATTTTGAAGCCAAGAGTTCAGTTAAATTCAAAGAAACATTAGCAACTTATATGAAATACAAGAATACTTAGACAGGTAATAATTAACTATGATGAAAATTCTGGAAAGGATGCTGTGCTTTGGATATTATGCTAGTCTCTATCAGGATGAGATAACCTAGTAGACAGGCAACCTACAGTACGCAGAAAATTACCTGAGAAATACCTGGGATTGATCACTATGAGACACAAGATTTAGAAGACCTTGGGTCATATCCAAGCTCTCACTTGATCTAGCTTCCTTTTTTGAACTGCTCCATCTTTATTTTGGCTAAGTTAAGCCTTTCAGGTGTCTAGCTGCTGATGAGCACTGTATTCTGATCATACTGATTCACCGTGAGTCAGGAAACTTGACTTTTTAATGCAACTTGCAAAGAATTCTGTTGAGCTAGGTGTGCTTGGAGCCTGAATATTGCCGTAAATAATGGAGGAAACAGGTGAGTATGTTTAATTCTCAGCCTAGTACAAAGTCACTGATGGAGATGTAGAGTTGCAGCTGTACACTATTGTCCTAACAGCAGTGCCCAACTTTATTAGCAACATGCTGTGGAAAAGCAAGATGTGGGAAGCAACAGGTAGGTTTGCTTGAAGGATCCTCAGGGCTGCAAATAAAGCATCCATGCCCAGGTCTGCTGGAGCACATTATGCAACAAACTTTCTACTCGGTGAAGAAATCACTGGACATCAGGGAATAGAACAGGAGAAAATGCTGCCCTCTCTCCTTCCTTAACTCACAGGGGAAGCAACGTAAAGGGATTTGTATGAGAAGGAACAAGACCCAGGAGTCATGGTGCAGGTCATTTCACATGTACCTTTCACATGGCAACCCAGACAGTCCCTGTTCAGAGACACCTTCATTGTGAACAGCAAAACTGGAGATGAGAGATGAAGTTACTAGTCACTTAGAGGAGTAAGAGGCATGTCTTACAGAGTAAGAGGCATGTCATATTGAGTGCCTGTGTAAACACCTAATATCCACTAAGTGCAGAGGAACTGAAAAGAAAGAAGGATGCCTCATGCAAAAGCACCAAAACTTTGGGTCACATTTTGCTGCCTGTATTTCTGCCTAAACCTTTGTATACTTCTGGACAGCTCTAGAACCCTACTTTCCATTGCCCTCAACAGTACCTTGAACTGCTGTTACAGGCACTCGGTGCTTCTCTGGACTCAGTGTGCTGGAGGAATTTAGCCCCTGAAGAGTTCATCCCAGCAGTCGGCACAGAAAAACAAGTGTGCAGTAATTTAACATCTGAATTCCTCAGCACTCTAACTTCCCTTTATCTAGAATATATAATGGAATTATTGCAATATAGTGAGTTAAGAAGTACATTTCAAATACACAAAAACAAAAACATTCAAAACAAAACATTCAAAAACACAATTTATGTGTTTTGCTAGTTTATCTCAGTATTAGACACATCATGTAACAGCCGTTCTCATTACACAGTAATGATGTTCAGATTAAGTACTTTACTGGTTAAACTGCAAAAGTTTAACTGGTTATACATGCTTTATGCAGCTAATTTATGAGAACTTGTGTCATTTCCTCTGGGTGATGTGCACATCCTAGGAGATCCCAACATCATCAGTAAGCATCTGGTGAAAACTCTACGGCAGTGCTTGCCCTGGACGCACTAGAGCTGGAATTTTAAATTGCTCTCAGTTTAGCCAACAAAGGCAGTTTCAAACTACCTTTCTTGTTCAGAATGGCCAACTCACTTACGGTGATGCTTTTCTTTTTAAAAATGTAATGTTCTCACCACATCATTGTCCTGAATTATAAAATTAGCTTCTATCCTTTCTTTGTGTTTGTATAAGACAAACATAGTTTCTCTACAGTAGACTTCAGCTCTGAAATCATTAAGCATTATAATGTCACTTCAGACCAAAGTATCTGCCACAACTCTTAACAGTGTTGTAGAGGAAGAATTCAAAAACGCAGATTTTTGCTCACTCTGTAGTGTTTTCACATGAAGTTTGTACTTACATGAGGAAGAACTCTGAAAGGTCAGAAGAAACCATAGTTTACAAGCCCTATCTGTTCTGGCTGCTGCAGCTCTCTGCTCTTGCACTGGGCAGGTAAGGTTCACTGAAACATACCTTGGGTGTGACTCTTTCCAAAGGAGCAGGCAAAGAACAGAGGAGGAAATATGCATGACAAAAGCCAGGAGAACAATGTGGCTGAGATGGCCAGCTACCTGCTTGCAAGCCAGCAACTGATTTCCTACTTAGATTTAGTAATTTCTTTACACAAGCTTACTCAGCTGAAAGGTGCAATGCATCTTCAGTTATCACACCTTAAGCCTAAACTGGAAAGAGCACAAAAACTCACAGAAGTTGTGAGGCATGCTAAGAGCATCCAAAGTTGTCTATATAGCAGACAGTCAGCGTCTAGTAGGCAATGTGAGCTCAACAGAAAAGAAAGGAAGCTTATTAAGTTAATAAGTCATAAAGTAGCACGTTGTGTGCAGTGAAACAAAACAGAACATGTGCAACTTTTTAGAGAGGCATGGATTGTAGCTCAGGGAGGGAAACAGCTCTGCCTCCCTTTCTTCTCCCTGGCTCCCTTTATTCATGCAAGGCTAAGTGTTGTGGGCTGTTGGCTGTAGGAGTGGTCCTTGCTTGTATAAAGCCCAATTGTGCTGATACGGCAGTTAGTGTGAACTGCACAGGTATTTTTGTTACTGGTGTAGGTAAGATTTTGAAGGATGAAACTGCCTGGGGAGCAAAGACTTAGGCTGGTCAGGCTAGAGTGCCATTAGTGACCTTTTCCTATGTTATTGTTAATATGTCTCACTTATTACAAGGAGAAAGTATTTTTTTTTTGTAAGACAGCAGCCTTTTACCTAATTTTGTTTGTCAATCTCTACACCAGCCTGCACATATTAATCACTGTCACAGGGTAACTTCTGCCATTGTGCTGACTAAACCTACAGAAATGCTAAGGGAATTTTGTGCATGCCACCAGCTGCAGCTGTCTTCCCATGTCGTCCCAAAGATGCAGCCAAGGTCCTGGTTTCCTCTTGCTGTTGTAATCAGGACAAAGTCCATAGAGCCTACAAGGACAAAAATTGGATGCAAGCGACAAAATGATGTTCAGTGAGGCCAACATAAATTCAGAAGGGAGAAACAAACAAACAAAAAAATGCCACTCAGTCTCTTATGAAGCTGCTGTAATGACTTTAGCTACTTTCATATTTCCAGTATGCAGAATTAAATATTTTTTTTCCTGTTATTTTCAATAAGTTATAGCCTTTGGGGTTTTCTTTCCATAGCTGAAGTGTTTACAAAGAGCTTTTTTGCCACTGTTTTCTAAGTCCAATGATAATACAGGGCTGTTGGCACAGTCATTAGAATGAGGAGTAAGATTTAGGCTGGACTATCCACAAACTAAGTGAGTTATGATCTCTGCATACCCAGTCAGCTGTCCCATCTTCTAGTCCTCTCTGGGATGGTTGTGCTGCATAGTCAGCCACAATTACACTCTGATGTTTGCAAGGATGGCCTATTGGTCCCTTCTTCCCCTGTTAGTGGCCAAGTACTAATGACATTTTTAGGTCTCCAGGTGACCTAGCAAAGAGAGAAGAGGGAAAAAGGTGGAAAAGCCCGTCAGCCCTAGATGTGTTGCTGAAGTTGACTGAGCCTTTCACAAGCACTGCTTGTATGTGGACAGGCCCCGTGTTCAGATGGTGTGAAAGCTGTTCTCTCCAACATCTGGTGTTATCCCATTACACCTGTCCGATGCCTTGAAATTCAACCTTCAGCTCAATACCTCTGCATCTTTGTCCCTCCATGTCTTCACATTCACCTAAAATAATCCAAGCTCTGGCAGGTGAGTGCTTGCCCCAGCTCCCAGAAATGCTTCCCTGACTCCTCTTTTGTGTCATCTCTCCCATTCCTGCAGTTGCAAGAACTGACTGAAAAACTAATCAAACCCCTCCTTTTGCAGGGGTAGTTTTCAGATGCAGCAGCGGATTCATGGCAGAAGAAAGAGACTACTAGCATGTCTGCTCAGTGAAAGGCGAACATTTCGACTCAATCCTTGTTAGACATTAAAGTCCAAACCAGGGAGGTGTTAGAAAGGCCTTGAGTGAGGGGAAAGTCTTCTATGAGTGGTCAGTCTAGCTGTGAAATGCAGCACCACAGAAAAACATTGCTTATACTGTTGCCCACAATAATGGTCAAATAGCAAGAGCACTTCTGCTCACCATGGACGTTACTGGAACACCTCAACATGTAGGAGACACTGCAGCCTCATGCCTGGTGGGGTTTCATAGGATTGCTTTCCCAACAGGATGACTTTACTTTTCTTCCTATTGCTTGTGCCTATTGCCAAATGATCCTTACTGATGGGGGCTTCTTGAAGATGGCTGTTCTCAGGAGTGCAAGCAAATTTCTCTTACCGTGGCTGCCTGAGCTGCTTCTGCCTTCCCACCAGTCTCTTCAAAATGTAATGCCTGCCCCTGAAAAATGTAGGAAAGATAATTACCCAGCAGATCAACCTCCTGCTGGACATGATGAGTTCTCTTGTGCGTTTGATCTTTAGATCAAGACTGGATTTGGGGCAGTCAGGGATCGTTTGTCTCGACATGGATTTAAACTATGAGAAAAGTTCTCTTGTCTTCAGGAGTCAAGAATTGGGTCTAGGCTTTACTGACAGGATAGACTCACTGCTTTCTGAGAGAAGGCAGGTAGGAGGTGGACTACAATCCAGGCTATAGCTACAGGAACAAGCTGCCACAGACAATCCAGCATACAGCTTTACAGAATGTCAAGTACTCAATATCAAATGAGTACACTGTATTCTGTCACCCTGTTGCCAGCATAAGGTAGCTCCTTCTCTGTGGAAATGCTTCTTGTTTAAAGTGAGTCAAGAAGTCAAGTTTGCCAGGTTTCTGTCATGTCTTAAGCCTATTGTTATGAGGTAAGGAGTCAAGTCCCAAGACTTTCTATCCTGTTTCCAATGAATGCACAATGGTTTCTGTTTTGCTTGCAGAAAAATACGTCACTTCTCTTCTTGCTAATCCCATTTGTATTGGGTTTCATTTCCGTCTCGAATACAGAAGGTTACCAGCATGTTCATGCCCAGCAGGCATCAGTTTGCATCTGTTCTAAAATTCACAGCACATAACTGTGCCCTCAATTTCCATTCTTTGGAAACCTGAATGTACCATGATTAAAATAGACTCCAAGCAGATGCTAAATGATAAAGAGGTCCCATTTGCTTGTACTAATTGCAATTTGTGCTGTGAGGATTTTTCACTGTCTAATGGCTAATCTTTGAAGGGTTCAATAAGTCTGCTGGGCTTTGGCATAGCCATGATAGGCCTGCAGTTTTGATTTGTGGAAGTTTTGGATGCAAAGCTCGCTGTGCAGTCAAGAACTGCCCAGCCATGGGAACTGACAGCAAAATACACACTTTGTCACACTCTTCTCCTGCAAATTTAACAAGTAGGGACATCCCTCTTCCAGAGGACATGAGAACAGAAGAGTTAGTTATGCCCACCCTGCACTGCTTATGCACTAGGAAGTTGGTCATTTGGCTCCAGGATGTAGAAAACCTTCCTTAATGTAGAGTTTAGAAAAGATCCTTCAATTTTCTTTCTTTTGTACCAATTTAACTTCAATGAGCAAAGGCCAGAAAAGACAGGTGGGGGCAAAACAAAGTGAGCTTTACAAAGAGGTCACTTAAGATCTCTTCTGACAGCAGGCAAGAGCAGGTCACGGGATATGAAGGGAAAAGGCAGAGATGACCCTAATTAAATCTGGAGGCATGTGTCTGAAGCAATTTTTTTATGACATTGTTGATGGTATCAGCTGTTCACATGCCTCCAAGAGGAGTTTGGTGCCCCTGACTCAAGACAAGGAAGAGAACAGTATCTCTCTTCCCACTGCCCCAAGGCCTGTCCTTATGGAAGTCCTCACTGTGAAGTTGTGGGGGTGAACCAGAACAGCCCTGTTGTCTACTCACCCTTATGCTGTTGTACAACAGGAGTGACTCCCTCTACAGCAGTCTGAGACTGATGCAGGGAGAACCTGTACTTTAAGTAACATAGAGCTCTCTGTTCCTCCAGATAGTGCCCTCCCAAGTGTCAAGATACGTGAGAAGGTCTGCAGGTTTCATACATTTCGCGATGTGTGAGAAGGTCTCTCAGAGAGTCAGACAGCACCACAGCGTACTCAGCATCCCCTTGCTTGTGATGTGAATGCACCCAAGGCTGCAGCAGGCCTGCAGTGGAAGATACTTCTTGTGTGTTTTCCTGACTGCTCTGTTAAATCTTTGAATCCTGTATCAAGAGCAAAAGCAAGCTGCAGGCATGGTAGAAGGTAGCCAGGCATGTGTTTATAACAAACACATCTGGTTTTTTTTCAGTACAGTAACTCTAGATGGAGTTGAATTTTCAGCCCACATTTATTATCACTCTTAGATTTTGTTTTTGTAAAACCAGTGTTTCTGTGAAAGTGAACAGAAATGGCAACATGACAGAGGAAAGAAGAGGGAAAAAAGCTAAGCAGGGTGGTAAAAGTAGCAGTATCTGGGCTTTATTTCAGGCATTCGCTTGTTACTGAAAATTTAAAGGGTAGGTTACAGGGAAGCTACAAGGAGTAAGGGCATATAGTATAATTTTAGCTCTTAGGTGTCTTGAGCTTTGTATGTTTGGGTCCGAAGTGAGTGATTTCAGGGTGTGTGGGGCTATGTTCACACTTTTTTTATTATGTCACTTGTAGCAGGCATCCTCTGCCTAGTGAGAGCATTTGAATGCTGTACCGAGAGTTCATCTCTGGCTGTCTTCGTAGTGTGAGGTCTTGAAAAACACCCCTGTGCCACATGAAGCACCATGCACATGTGGTGCTTGCCTCATAGCAAGTAACTGTGACTACTCCTAAGTCATGCCAGGTGTGGTATTATTTGCCTATGCTTTCTAGCTGGAAAGTAAAAAGCATCCAACGCCTTTCTTGTACAAGATAAAGCTGTGAACTTTGAAAAAAGTAGTTTTGACCTCACAGAAGAGTCATTAAAGAGACCTTTGGTTTATGTAAGAACTTTGATAAATCAATATTATTTATTTAGCAGAATAACTTAGCTGAATTTGCTTAATTACAGCCACTAACACAGTATCCGCAGTTGACCTAGCTGATTATTGCAGGTCCCTTCCAACTGAAATCTCCTCTCCTCTCCTCCAGAGAGGGAAAATGGTTTGAGTATGAGTTCAGTTTAAGGAGTCTCCCATTACTGCTGTTTCCATTTGAATATATAGTTGTTTCCACACCTTGCTGTTCTAACCAGTAGTCCGCCTTGCTTGCTGCCTTCTTCCACATGCTTATGCCAATTATCTGCTGGCTAAATGGGAGTTCAAAGATGTTATGGGACATTATGCTGCAGTATATTCTCTTCACTCTGTCAAAGATCTCATGTCCTTTTGATTAATTAACCAGAGTTTAGCTGAGGCCATTGTTCCACGGATTTACCCTGTTATTAACTTCCATTATTAGTTTGCAGATTGTATGGGAAAGTGAGTTATTACCACATAATTATGCTGTGTCGTCACTGGCTGTTGTTATTCTGAAAAGCTGCTCCCAACGGGGTGGAAGTGCTACAAGATATTGTAAACCACAATCTGTAAAATCTTTATTAGGTACATCATCATTTAGCATTTTAATTCATCTTCTGTCATACAAAGACAGACCTCCAATAATCTGTATTTTTGTAGTTCTCTTCTCTCAGGCATCTTAAACATTTCTACCACAACTGTTAGGAACAAGTGTTGGTAATTTACCTTATAATCCATGCAGAAAGCAAGGGAAATTAAGACAGGGGCTTCAAAAGCCTTTTTCTCATTTCAGCGGATCATTTTCTCTGGCCTACAGAGCATCTCATTGCAATTATTTGACATTATGAATTATGGCATGATCATGAAAAAAGACCAAATAATCTTTTGATGATTCTCTTACTAATTAAAGGGATTCCCACGGTATCAGTGACTGTTCTCAGGTCTGTAAACCAAACTGTGGATACAGAAAAATTCCCAGAACTTTTCACTGAGATGTCAAAAAATCCCTCAATTACTCAGTGAGGAAAATAAACACCATTACCCCCCCCAAAAAATCCGAACAACCATTAGAAGACACTGATTTTGATGGAAAACATAAAAGTAAGGTCCTTCTCATATGGCAGTTACTGAAGCCAGCCTCCTGTGGAGTAGGTCTCTATGTTCACATCAGTCCCACATCTGACTGGCTGGACTATCCAGTATGTGATAGTCTGAGACAGTTACAGGCCATTAAATTTTGTAGACTTGTTTGGGAGCTCACTCCTGTAGTCCTACTCTCACACTGGCCTGACAACACACACAGTTTACCATGGAGCTCCTTTTCCCTGTCCAGGATACCGGTTGCCAATTGCTGCAGAGCCTTACTTGCACAGCAATCAGTTGCTGATGCATGGTTGTGACTTTTACTGTCAAATGTCCACTCAGATGTTCTGTTGTTTAGATTAAAAGGTCCCCTGAACTTCAAAGTAACATCTGCAATGCAGGCCTTTTAGCACAAGGTGTGGATACACAGTTGGAACCATCTTGTGGAGACACCTTACAGTTATTCCTGTGAAAATGAGCATCTGTTCTAGAATAAATTACCTAGCACGAAAAAAGACATTGCCCAGGTCTGCTTGTCCTCATCCTAGTGTCCAACTCTCCTCTCAGCCTCGTGCAAAGGGAGGCTGGAGTTTTTCATAGGGTGTTTTACCAGGCAAATATGTGATGAAGGTGCAATCTTGCAATAAGGGCCTGTTATGACTGCATGCTAAAAGGCCTCAGTTCTATAGGTTAAGCATGGTGTATGGAGAGAAGTGTTTAGTAGTATTGGTGATGAACAGCTATTCTGAACTTTGGTGCTAGAACATGTTAGTTTTGATTGTAAAAATGTGCTTATGGATGTGGTATTTTGTTACCCTGGACCTTGTACTTATTAGAGACAGTAAATATAACTGTGTTAATGGGGTCAGCCCTTACAAATTGTTACTCAACATTGGATTCTCACAGGAGGAGAATTGTTGTGTCAAATCTTGTATTTATAAATTCAAGTAATTCTGATCTTTACCATATTTTCATGTAAGTGTTAAGAAGTGTGTGTATTTTGATACTTCATATCTTTCTATTAACAGGTGCTGCAAGATGTATTATTACGTATTGCAAAATTGTCTGTTAAGAGCAGCTCCCAAAAGCATGATCAGGTGATGGCTGGTGGGTGTGAGAACGCTGCTGCCGCTGCCACTGAAATGTGGTCGCTGATCCCTCACCCACTGCTAGTTCACTACAAACTGCCAGCATAATGGCAAACAGCTGCTTAAAGTGTGCTGATCAGATTGCTGGTGCTAGCCTGGTCATGCTCAGATGCACCCCTCTGCTTGTCTTTGTTCATAAACTGATTTTGCACCTTTAGGGAAGTATGTCACAAATCCCATGCCATAGACTGTATGGAGCCAGAGGAAATTCCTGCCACGAGGGCAATGGAAAGTTGCAGCAGTTCCCTTCCTGTGAACACCAAAACTTGTTGCATTGAGAAGGCATCCCTAGGAAGAACATCCTGATCAAAGAAAGGTGGAAGCAGCTGTGTAACAAAAATAAAGACTGCCACAAAAGGATACCAGTGCTCTGCTACAGCTAGCTAGCCCATGCTCAGGGGAACAACTTACAATGGTTACAATAGTTTTAAGACTTTTGCGGTGCCTTGTGGAAATTGTCACAGGACCAATAGAAATAAACGTTGCACCCCAGGGTCTCGGGTGGAAGAAATCTTCTTTGTTAATTAGTTTATTCTAACTGGCATGGCTGCCAACACGTGGCTCACTGGAGACTCTGATTTCCATTTTCTCCAGTGGTATCACAGGCTGGATGGCACTGCTGGTGGTCCTCTGTGGCAGGGAGAATACGAGCTCACCAGAGCTGCAACTGGGAAACATGGGGCTGCAGGAAACCCAGTACTCCCAAAGGGCTTTGAAGTGGTATACAGAGCCCACTGTGGGCTTCTTTGCCAGAACAGGAATGATTTGGACATTTGGAGTATACGTACATTTGTGTGTGTATAGGATACTGTACTGCATATTTTAGCAATTGTGTGCATGTTTATATTTAAGCATGTGCTTCACTCTTTGAAAAACATAAATTTTGTAAAAATGCCATCAGAACAAGACAACTGTGGCATTCTTGAATACCAGAGAATTTGGGTGGTAAGCAGTTTTGTGAAGCATAGTTAAATCTCATCCTACAGCACATAAGTGTAGCGAGTTTTCCTGTACAAAGCAGAGCCGTGTCTCTAAAAATGAAAGGTTTCCCACCTCCTGAGATTCAGCTGCCCAAATGGTCTTAACTAGTACTTGGGCAGAAGTGTTTTAAAGTCCTGATGCATGTCACACACTCACACTCAAGCACTTTCACACTCTCACTCTCTCTTTCTCACACACATGTTTTGTGGTTTTGTGTGATAGAGAGTGTCTATTTATGAATACAGAGAGATTCAGTGACTCACTCAGTCACGCTGGGGTCTGTGGTGAGAGCCAGGGTGTGAATCCCATATTCTTAAGCCAAGGTTCTTCTCACAAGGCTGCCTTTACTTTATACAAAAATTTGCCCTCTTTTCTCTGTCTCTCTTCCCTGTCCACATCATGCATGCAGTAGTATTCTCTAAAACTGATCTTTCAAGATCTACTTGTGGCTCTACTGGTTCTCATAAAAGCATCACTATATCAGGCATGCATAACTAATACATCATTATATGGTAGAAAATGCTGCAGCCTGATGTAAAGAAAGATATTTGCTGACAGAGTTCTTTATTTAAAAAAAAATAAATCATTAACAAGTATTAGCATTGTGCTGTCATGCCCACTTGGATGTGTATTTGAAAACATAGACTTTGCTTTTCTTTAGTCTGGTTTACCTTCCAGATCAGGAAGAATGTGAACAACTAAACTTAGAGCCCCTCGCATTCAAAACATCGATCTCTGGGCATGTTTGAGTGGCCAGCTGCAATAAATCTGACTTAAATTTCTGTGAAAGCCAGTATTTTCCACTCACAGAGGGCTCAGCTGATTCTATTCAGGCTTGAAATAGAGAATTAAATAAGGAATTTGCCTTTTGGCAGAGATGTAACTGGGTATTTACTAAGAGGTGTCTTGCTGGACAACTTTGTCACAGGTGTGTAAAGCCCATAGGTAATCCCATTGCAGGCATAAGTAAGCAGCTCAGAGCAGCTGTATCACATGGATGCTGGGGTTGGCTTCTGCAGTGAATTTTCAGTCAAGGTCCATGCTGAGGTCAGAGAAAAATTAGTATGTGTAAGAGTTTTGCAAACCAAAGCTCCTAGCAAAAAGCACAATCTCTTCCTCCTTAGGCCAGTCACTTTTTGGGGCCATGGTAACATGGAGAGTCTATTCTGCATACACATGGGAAAGAGAAGCTAAAAACAACAAAAAAAATTGGTTTGTTGGAAACTGACAGAAAGAGAGGGAGTTAATTCGGCTAGTAATTATTATAGACACTACCTATAAATGCTGTAATTCTTAAAAAATGTCAGCATTCATGTGCAAATCAAACAGATCAGGTCTGTGCGTGTGATAGTGCAGTCAGCAAAAGCTTGGGCCTGTGTCACTAGGAGAGAAGGATCTGGGATTTTGCTGAGCCAGCTACTGGCAGTTTTCACAGTTAATTCCTTTAGAGCTGCAATTTAGAATTTATAAAACTCATAAAACTCGTGTAATTTAATGTAAGAGTTACCCAATGTCAACCAAGATTGGCTTATGATAGCATGAGATACTTTGAAAGTCAATAGGATAAAATATCTGCCTTGTACCAAATCTGCAAGAGTAAAGAACGTTTGGACTATGCATAGCTTTTGATGAGAGAGAAAATGATCTAAAGGGCTTGCAGAAAGGCTCCTGGCAGCAGCTGAACCAGAGGCTATCATGCCTTGTTCTGGGAAATGAAGAAAGAGGTTACTGAATTTGAAAGAAAAAACATCTCCTTACGACAGACATAGAAATGTACTGTAATGAAAAATGCTGATTATTGCTATTAATAATGTCTCTATTAACACTTTTTAATGACAGACATTATTTAATAAATTCCAAGATGAATCATAGAATCATAGAATCATAGAATGGTTAGGGTTGGAAGGGACCTTCAAAGGTCATCTAGTCCAACCCCCCTGCAAGGAGCAGGGACATCCCCCACTAGATCAGGTCGCTCAGAGCCTCATCCAGCCTGGCCTTGACTGTTTCCAGGGATGGGGCATCCACCACCTCTCTGGGCAACCTGTTCCAGTGATCTACAACTCTCATCGTGAAAAATTTTTTCCTAATGTCCAATCTAAATCTACCTCCCTCTATTTCAAAACCATTACCCCTAGTCCTGTCACAACAGGCCCTACTGAACAGTCTCTCCCCATCTTTCTTGTAGGCCCCCTTGAGGTACTGGAAGACCACTATCAGGTCTCCCTGGAGCCTCCTCTTCTCCAGGCTGAACAGCCCCAACTCTCTCAGCCTGTCCACATAGGAGAGGTGCTCCATCCCTCTTATCATCTTTGTGGCCCTCCTCTGGACCTTCTCCAACTGGTCCATGTCCTTCTGATGTTGGGGGCTCCAGAACTGGACAGAGTACTCCAGGTGGAGTCTCACCAGGGCAGAGTAGAGGGGGAGAATCACCTCCCTCGACCTACTGGCCACGCTCCTCTTGATGCAGCCCAGGATGCGGTTGGCCTTCTGGGCCGCAAGGGCGCATTGCCGGCTCATGTTGAGCTTCTCGTCCACCAGCACTCCCAAGTCCTTCTCCTCAGGGCTGCTCTCCATCCATTCTCCACCCAGCCTGTATTTGTGCCTGGGATTGCCACGACTCAGGTGCAGGACCTTGCCCTTGGCCTGGTTGAACTTCATGAGGTTGGCACGGGCCCACCTCTCCAGCCTGTCCAGGTCCCTCTGGATGACATCCCTCCCCTCCAGCGTGTCGACAGCACCACACAGCTTGGTGTCATCGGCGAACTTGCTGAGGGTGCACTCTATCTCACTGTCCATGTCACCGACAAAGATGTTGAACAGGGCTGGGCCCAACACGGACCCCTGAGGGACACCACTCGTGACCAGTCTCCACTTGGAAATCGAGCTGTTGAGCAGCACTCTCTGAGTGCGGCCATCCAGCCAACTCCTTATCCACCGAGTGGTCCATCCATCAAACCCATGCTTCTCTAGTTTAGAGAGAAGGATGTTGTGCGGGACAGTGTCAAAAGCTTTGCACAAGTCCAGGTAGATGACATCTGTTGCTCGTCCCTTGTCCACTGATGCTGTCACCCCATCATAGAAGGCCACCAAATTGGTCAGGCATGATCTGCCCTTGGTGAAGCCGTGTTGGCTGTCACCAACCACCTCCTTGTTCTCCATGTGCCTTAGCATGGTTTCCAGGAGAATCTGCT
>JAAGAY010003429.1:0-35116 GCA_011801015.1 Ardeotis arabs
CTACAAGATATGGTTTAGTAGCTGTGGCAGCAATGGTAGTGGGAAGACGGTTGGACTAGATGATCTTATAGGTCCCATCCAACCATGTGATTCTATGAATTCTATGAATTTATCTATTTTTTAATTCCTCATATCTCATTTAAATGGCATTGGTAACTCAAGTGATGCCTGACCAGCCTGATTGCCTCTATGATGAAGTGATAAGCTTTGCGGATGAGGGGAGAGTGGTGGGTTGAGTACACTTTCACTTTAGAAGACTTTGATGCTCCCGTGTTATTCTAATTTCTAAGCTGAAGAACTATCAGCTGGATGAACAGAGCGCTAGGTAGGCTGAACAACGCCTGGATGGCTGGATCTAATGGGTGTAAGTGACAGTCCAATGTCCAATAGCCTCTGGTGAAAAGTGGTGCACCCTCAGGGTCCAGTTCTGGGTGCGGTATTGTTCAGTATCTCTATCAAGAGCCTGGTCACTGAGATGGAAAGGAAGACTATGCCCTCAGCCAGTCCGCAGAGAACATTAAATATGGGGGCTGATGCAGGTGGAAGAGGTGAGGCGTGGTACGGAAGGACCCTGAGTGAGACACCTGAGGAGTCGGCGTTCAGAAACTACATGAGTTAAACAAGAAATACTGCAAAGTTCTGCAGGCTTGTTTTTGTATGTGCTGCTTCTAGCCTAAAAGAATAACAACTTCATTTTATATCTGCAAAATTGGAGTGGAAGCTAATCCAATCACCTAATAGAGTCTCAGTGCATCAGTACAATGAGATGGTTTCTTTTTCTCTGGAACTGTGTGTGTTAGGAAAATGCTAACGTAATTCTTGAATAAAACCTTATGCATTTCTTCTCAGTATTAAAATAATGTTTGTTAATATCAGTTTGAAATTAAACTTCAGGCTGGAAACAGGTGTGGAAATACGGCAACAGAATGGAAACAGGTCATGATAACCTAACTCTTAGTTTCTAAGATTTTTTTTCTTTTATTTTTCAAGCCTCTAACAAAGGTGACTTTTTGTCAGTGCTTGACAAAACTTACATGCTTGATATCTTCAAGCATTTTTGAACTGCCTAATTAATTGTGAATATTTTTAGGATAAGTTTTTGTGTTATTAATATGCTGAGGTTGTGCTTCATGAGCTCTAAAGCTATGGCACATTGAAGTATAATGCTACTTTATAGTTTACATTCTTTGAATCAGCATTGTAATGTTTGTATTTGATAAGGATAATGTAATGTGGTTTATGTGCATGTCCAGGAAGCAAATTTATTCTAAAATCTCTACTAAAAATGGTTTTGATATTGTAATGCCAATTTCCAGTCTCTGACAAATATGTAAAGGAAGCTGGATTTATTGGGCTAGTGGATTTCAACATGGTAATTTGGGTCTGTATGCAGAAGGCAGCTAATCCAATGCACTGTCTGATAGTTTCCTTGAGCACAAAATTGCAGTAAAATACAGCTTTGGTTAGTCAAGGCATCAAGGCTTGGTGAAGGTTCTGCAAGTCTGCTTGGTCTACAGAAGCAAAATGTTGAAAATGGAAAAAAAAATGTGTTATGGTTATCAGCTTGTATCCTGAGTAATGATACAGAATCATAGAAATCACAGAATAGTTTGGGTTGGAAGGGATCTTTAAAGGTCACCTAGTCCAACCTCCGTGCAATAGGCAGGGACATCTCCAACTAAATCAGGTTGCTCAGAGCCCCGTCCAACCAGGCCTTGCATGTTACCAGACCATGGGCAACTGGGCAATATGTTCTAGTGTTCCACCACCCTCAGTGTAAAAAATTGTTTCCTAATATCCAGTCTGAATTTACCTCCCTCTATTTTAAAACCATTACCCCTTCGTCCTATCACAACAGACCCTGCTGAAAAGTTTCCATAGGGAGTAAATTAATCTGGTAAAAAGTATTTTTGGCTGTATGTGAAAGTAGGCTTGCTCCATATGCCTGAGGTAGATGAATGGGGAGCACAACAAAATAGTAAGAGAAAACTGGAGGAGTCTCGGATTGTAATCCTGTTTGAATGGAAATACTCCAGGTTAAGCGATATACAGAAAAAAAGGGCAAAACTATGTAGTTTGTTTTTTCTTAATAGAAAATACAAAATAGACAGAAAAAGTCTATTCTATGGGTTGCAAATTCAGGCTTGGTATTTACTATTTAACCAGTAAAAAGTAGGAACTGAGTATTGTAGGTCACTGATGTTTGTTTTTATAGTCTCTGGATTCCAGCTCTTTTTATTCCTTGACAAAGGAAAGACGTGTGCTGTGCTTGATTACTTACTGGCCTAATAATGTGTATTTCTCTTTTTTATTTACAGTGACCAGACCTTTAGGGAAGGCAAATTAAATTTTTAAATTTGTAATTTGAACAATTTGATACTAATTCTATTTAGTAATTTTAATTATTTAATAATAGAAGATAACACCTTTTTCCTATTATTTTAAATATTGCTGGCAGTAGTAGTGTTAAGTTTGTACATCTCAGCAGAACATTGTCACCTCTACACTATGTTCATTTCTTTCCTACTAAATGCTCGAGAATACTGTTTTTTTGATTTGATATTATGTCAATCTACAATTTTAGAATGTGTGGGATTATGTTGGCTGGACAACAGATTGTGTGTAGGAACTAATTTGAGTTGTACCAAAAGGACACTAAGATTGCTGACCTTTGCCGGTAATTAACCTATGATGCTGTCCACCACTAGGGAAATCTGTCCAAGTTGTGAATTGTTTGAGTGAAGTGTCACCACACCAATTTTATCTTTTGCAAGTTTGGATGACTCAGCTCTATAAATGCAGTGTGCTATACAAGTATCTGTGCAATAATAGCCATATTTCCTTAAGTACATTTACCCTTATAAAAAATAACTGTGGACCAAGACAGGAACTTACTTGAAGAGAAAATAGCAGGAAAAAAAATGGGTTATTTTATGACACTAGAACTTCCCAAGTTATTTAAAAAAAATTAGGTTTTGGCGTTCATGTGCCAAAAGTAGAAAAAAAATAAATGTGACAAGTTTGAGAAAGGCAGAATAAGTCAGTACCTTAAGTACTGTTTTTATTCAGAGTGGAGCCTTGTAAAAAACACATGATAATGTCTAACTTTCCATTAGTTTTAAATGGCATACATTATTTTGTTATATTGATTTGGCATTCAATTTTAATTTTCAGAAACGTGACTCAGGCATAAAGCAGGATTATGGTACCTTTCCAATGCTCATATCCCACACTGGAACTCCTTCTTTTATATTTGTATCTCAAATTTTGCTAATTTTCGCTATGGAAAAAGTAGTGTTAGTTGTAAAAACTCTTTGACTTGCACCTTTTGGTAATACCAAATTGCAACAATATTCTGTCTTTAAGAAGGTGAACAAGGACTTTTCTTTGTCGGATTGGCCTTAAGTTGTAGAGACTTGGAGTCACTTTTCTGCCCCTTTTTTAGCCTTTTTTTCCTCATAGTGTGGAGAACAGGCTTATTTAATTGATGAGATTATTAGGACAGAACATGTTGTATAATAGTGTTCAATTAGCAAAACCAGTTGTCAATACATGCAGCAAACCCCAAAGTATTAAAATATGAAAATGCAGAGTTATCATCAGAATGAAATTCTTTCTGTAATGACAGTTGGTAGTAACATGTACTGACAGTTAATATTTGTGGTCTTGTAGTATCGATGATCGCAAATTAGACGAATAGCTGTTGTCTCTTTCTTAAAGACATTTGAGCTTTTCATTCCTGCTCATTGCACGAGAGTTGAGGTTAGCCAAAGAAAGTGGGCCAGAAGACTCGGCTGCATTTAAAACAAGAAGAAAAACAAACTCACAATTTTATAATAGAAATAATTATCCTTCCTTACTTTACTTTCTTTCTTTCCTTGTGTTTTATAGAAGTGATAAGTGTTACCAGCATTATTAACTATAAAAATAACACGGCAAATGTTATATTAGTTTCAGAGAGAATTGTAATCCACTTTAAAAGCTGGTCTCAGCAGGTTTTTCTGTGGTGTCTGTGGACATATGATGTGTTTGCCCGGCTACATTCTTCAATCCTGTTGACATGATCCCAGACATGTGATTTCTGTATAAATATTACCTTGTCTTCTGTCACGAGGGAAGCGTGTATATCATGTACCTTTACTAAGGCACCTTACTGTTCAGAGAGAAATAATTACATCACTTGTGTAAGTGAAAAATTCAAGAAAGATGCCTGCATATTTACAATTCTATCTACTGGATAATATGAACAAACAAAAATGTGTGAACTGAACAGTTCAATAGAAAAATATTTTTCTTGTTACAGCAGGAAAATCTCCAAACATTAAATACACGCATACTTTCTCTTATGATACATGCAGAAAAACCTTACTTGGCTGTTCTGGTTCCCCAAAGGTAGTTTGTCTTTCCTCTTTGAAGGAGAGAGGGAAAAAAAAACCCAACAAACAACCAGGAAACTAATTTTTAGGCATAGTTTATAGCAATAATGTACTGTATACGTTGGAATCTGTTACAGCTTAATTTCAGACACTTACAAGCCTTGCGAGGGGTGAGTGAGCAAGAAAGCTGACTCTGTAGATGAGTCAGATTGCCTCTTTATGGAAATCTCTGTGTTACTTTAATTTATTTATGCATTTTACAAATTAGTCTGAAGAAGCAACAACTAAGAAGGGCTTTGAATACAGAAACCAGCAATTTTACTGACAATATGAGTTGTGTGTATTCAGTGTGTTGCTAGAAAATATGAATTAGTTAGAATCAGATTACCACAAAAGCTTCTTGAAGCGCTTTTAAAGAGCACATCAAATCAGGTTTATCTTTGTCAGAGCTGAACCCCTTTTAAATTGTTTGAAGCTGCTTATCTGCTATACACATCAATATATGCCCCAGGTGGATATTGTAAATTTCAGCTGTTGCTTTTTAAGTACAGATGAGTGATCCAACTTCTTTACCATTGGAAATTTTTCAAAGTTACTGAATGCTTTGTGTAGTAGATTCTCTTTCATAGGTTCTTTAGTTTTTTATAAATCTTCACATTGTCCTCTGTTGTCCTTTGGTGACCAGTTAGCTGCCTGGGACTTATATAAACAAAGATACTGACCTGTCAGGCCACCGTGCAGTGAAATGTTGGCCATCATCAGCTGGTGCCAAAGTTCTGAAGCTCGCTGGGATGGGCCTGATTCAGTGGTCTGGGTAGGTTTTGTGCAGCATGAGCACACCAGTTTTGTCTTACGCCTTTGTAGAAATTTTGGTGTGGCAAGGGTAGAACAGAACTGAGTGCCCTCAGAACAAAGAAGAGTGGCAATACTGGACTATATTTTTTAAATTAAATAAATGTAAATGTGTGTATATCTATTATTGATTATAAATGACTGTCTGTGTGAAACTTACAATAAGTAATTTTGCCAAAGTGTAAACACACACAGAAGCAGAGATGTGATTCTTGTACTTAGTGCTGCCATCTATTTCAAACTTACAAAAGCTTTAACACTAAATGTTTTACAAGCTGACTTTACTGAAGCAACTTACTTAGTATGTATTTTGGCAAATTGGAAATTATTTGGAAATTACTGAAAGTTGTTTTATCCATTCTGATCACTCTCTCATCAGAAATGCAAAAATATGTTCCAATGAAATAGTGTTTAAAATTGTTTCAAAAAGGATGTAGTAGCCTTTTACAAACCTCCTGTAGACTAAATATAGTCTAGTTACTGAGGATTACTCTGGTTAATTGCATTTTTGTTAGATCTGCTATAAGACAGGGATATATGTAATCTCCCGAAATAAAACAGACAATACAATAGCTATAAAACTATTGTAACTGTAGCAGTAACCTCTCTGTAGAGTGTGGTGAGACAGAAGAATGAAATGGAGATCCTGCTGTGAAACAATACACTTCTGAGGACAGTAAAAAAATTAAGGGATTTATCTCCCTTGTTATGGATTATTTCTCCTTGCATACAGATCAGTGAAAATAGTCCTTCAGCGTATACTGCATTAAAAAAAAGACCATTTAATGAAATGTGGTTAAATAATATGAGATAATAAAAGTTGTCTGAGATGAAAACATAAACGGAATGTAAAAATGATTCAAAACTCAATGTAGCTTATTTTTGCATTTGTATATTTTATAATAAAAACTGGAAACTTTTTAGGAGAGATATATCCTCAAGTATCCTTTTTAAAAAACTGCCACTTGCCATTAAGCAAGACAATTATATGTCACTTCATGGGTCTAGAAGAGTAATAGGACAATGTGACTCAAAGAGGCATGACTGTGTAGTATATTATAACAGGAATTCAGAATTAACGGTGTGATAAATTGTACCACCATGATACTGCTCAGGGCTAGATAGTTCTGTCACCTGCTGATAAAAAGTCTAGAGATGACTCTCACAATGGTGTTTTGCTCCCTGGAGGCAGTGTTAGGTCTCTACCAACTCCTGGGACAAATCCATGTGACAAGGTTTGTGTTGTGTTTTATTTTGTGGTGGGGTTTTTTTAAGCTCTTCACTAGATTCAGTTATTATATGTTTTTAAGTTACTGTCAGTACAGTGAAAGGAAACAACTGAGTGTACTTAACTGGACATCCTTCTGAAATTGTGCAGTGAAACTTGATTCTGGAAGCTGCTGAATTAGTTTTCTTTCTAAAATTGTTTTCCATTTGGCAGTGAATTAAAAGCATATATACAAAGCAAACAAGCCCCATCCATTTAAAAGTATTAAGGTTGCTTTGTCAAACACCTTGCTTGTGTTAAAGTAGAATTTCTAATTACAGACTTGCATGTAGGTGTTCTTTCAGTGGATAAATGTAAAATTTTCCTTCAAAGGATTTTCCCCAGATCATAAACAGGTGTAGTGTTCATTGCTGTACATGTAGTGATCTTGATAAGGCGGCAGATCATGATTTCTGTTATCTCTAATCTAATACACATATCATCGCAAATGACGACAATCCTATAAATGGAGTAGTATGATGAATAATGGATTCTTCTTTCTAATGCATATTCCTAATCCTTATGAATTTGTTTTGTAGCCTATAAAACCAGGCTTTAATAATATAACTATACACTCTGGTTTCCATTTTATACGAAAGACAGCAAATAATGGGTGAAGTAGCCTTGTACTCTGATTCAGCATGTGTGTGAAGTCACAGGTCCATCTTGATTTGATAGCATACTTGACAGTTTCATAGTTTTTTAGTTAAATGACTGGGCGCATTTCTTCCCACTCTCCTGCCATATTTGACATAAACTTTCTGATAAGATTTATTTTGAAAGTCCTTAAATTATTTTAAGTGAAACTTTAGTTAAAAGGAATAAGTGAATAGAAGGAGAGGCAAAATGTGGCATGGAGCATTTTTGTGAGACTGTTTGCTGTAACAAAGTTTGATACTGTGCTATTTCAAACCTTACTGTTGATGCAGCACTATAGACTAATACTGTGGCCCAAAAGGGTATTATTTTAGAAAATGGTATGGCACTGGAAGAAGCCTTTATAATGAGAAAACAAAATACTCTAGATGTATTTTTTAAAGCAGTAATACATCTTAACTGGACAGAACTATATTACAATGAATAGTGAAGTCCAGAGTAGAAGATAGTACACAGGATAAGAAACCTTTTGAAAAAGGTTATGAGTGCAGGACATGGAGGTGTGTCTGTGCTGGCATCACCTAGTTCCTTGTGTAGCTAGTGTAGTTGGCAAGTGGGATGTGGCCTCATGCTTTTTGTGTGATCTGCTATGTTAGATAGTCATGCATGATCTTGTACAGCATCAACCTTGCTCTGGCTGATATTAGCTAGCCAGCTTAACAAAGCACACTAATGAATACGTAGTGACTTCCTGAGGTGAGTTTGAGCAGCTCAGGTTGCCTCTGACTTGGATTAGCTAGAGGAGAATGTCTTGGTAGGTAGAGCAGGAGTGCTTGTTCTGATCTAGTGTGAACACAGCCACAGTTTTGGATGAGTATTAGTAGGTAGTGGCTGATGATGCTTTGTGCTTGATGCCTTGTGAATAGGTTTGAGTAACTTAAGAGTCCTTTTGTGTAGGAAATTGTTCCTACTTCCAGTCTGTTTACTGTATCTAGCCTTTCATGATGTTTGAAATGGGAGAAATATGGACACATTGACCCTGTTTTGTGGACCATTGGTTATTTTGTAGTGAACTACATCTTTGAATAAAAGAGAGAATTTGTGTAGTACTACACAAATATGTCATGTTAATTGCCTGTCTTGTGATGAATCTGCACATTATATATTTCTTGGCTTTGAACTTTCAAAAACATTACAGCTTTGACAGGTTGATAAATCTAAAATTACTTCTACAGAAGTATAACAGGCAAGCCTTGCTGGCAGTGTAAAACTGAACTGCTGCCGGTCTCTATGTCTCAACGATGTCTGACTACAGTCTGCTTTGTCATTCCTGTTTGCATTCAGTTCTACTGAGGTGCACTTCAGATAATGCTTTAAATGTTAGAGTAAAATAAGTATTGGTTATGACAGTATTATTATGACAATTACGACAATAATGTCAAATGTCTGGAACCAGAGCTTCAAAAATCTTCAAACATGTACAGATTTATTTTATTTAATTTCAGAGTTCTGTCTGAGTCCAATCAGCAACTATAAAATGATAAACTTTTGAGTGAGGTTACAAGAAAAGCATTGTTCGGAAGAGTTCAACAAGATGCAAATACATTCTTCTGTTTCCTTGCACGTGAGGTAAATTTAAAGATTGTTGGCAAGGTTAGAGTTTTACTTTCATCCTGCTTTTAAGAGATACTCTCAGCACCAAAACAAATACTTTCAGAACACATCATGCTGAAGGAGAAAACAGTTGTTACTAACACTCTTCTGTGGAGGACAGTGCAATGGCTTTTCCACCTGGCTGAGGTGACATGCATTGCAGTGTTAAAACCAGTCAGAACAGATAGCCAGCCATAAGCTATTTTTGAGGAGTTAACAATTTCTGTGTTGCTGGATGTTATTTTAAGTATGAATTTGTCATTTAAGTAGATGTCATCTTCAGAACAGCTGATTTAGTTGCTTTGGTTGTCTCTGGACTGCAGCAGAAGGGGCAGCTGGGGACTTGTCTGTGCTCAGCGGTACTGGCTCCCGAGATGAGCTCGGCACTCTTGGCCTTCTAAGAAGTACATAGTGGTGTTGGCTCCCAAGAAGCTCTGTGTGCAGGAGTCTGCTGGGAGATGGCGTTGGAAGATCCTGGAGCTGCACCCTGCCTCTGTGCGCTGTCAGGCCCGCAGGCCCACTTCTGCTAGCCCAGTGGTGGTTGTTGAGGGGCCACTCACCCAGGCTGCAGTACCGCTGCAGGGAGTGGCTGCGGGCCCTCTTCATGGCCATCCTTCTGCATGGGCAGGCAGCCAAGCAGAGTTGTCGTCTCCTCGCACCAAGTGCAGCAGCTGCTCCAAAGGCTGCCTGCAGACTGGGCAGGCATCTCTGGTGCACTGCTGGATGCAGGCAGAGCAGAAGCAATGCATGCATTTTTGATGTGTGGCAGGCAGATGAGACACTGGGAGTCTGCTGCTGCCTCTGTTGACCCTGCCTGTGGCAGCTGGCTCATGCTGCCGCCCCTTGCAGCAGACCCGTTCTCCTCTATGGCTTCCTTGGTTCATGACATGATGTCCTACCATGAGAGATGTGCAAAGTCCTGGAGCTTGTCTGGCACTACAAGTAGAAAAGCCAAGAAAGCTGTGGGAGAGGGCATGTAAGGGCTTTCTGAGGGGTCTCGTGGGCTGGAATGCAGCAGCTGCAGCCCTGGGGCAGGGTAGAGAAATGTAGGACTGGGCTGGGATGTGCCCCTGTCTCTGCATTCTCTAGGAGGTGGGTTGCAGGCAGGGAGGGAGATATGGAGAGCAGGAGAGGAAGCCCTAGTTCGCTCCACACCTCCCCTGGGCTCAAGCTGGAATGGGCGAGACACCTAGGGCAGGCTCTGATGAGCTTTCAGGAGGCCCTGGGGGAAGAGCCCCCATGCTCTTCCCCAGACACCACCGTGGTGCTTTCCAAGAAATATTCCCCTTTGGCTTTCCCACACTGCCAAGACAGTGTTGGAAAGCTTTCCCTATGGTGGGTTGCTCTTTGGTTGTGAAACACAGGCACCGTGGAAAGCATCAAGGTGTTTATTGGAGGTGGAAGTGGTGGATGCTGAGGGACCACAGCTACGCCATGCTGTTGTGTGGGTCTGTAGCAGCACCAGGGTCTGCTTTTACTAGATCAAAATCTAGAAGTAATGTGTTGACTTACTACTAACATAATGTTACTAGAAGCCTAGATTCTTTGATGTTTGCTGTAACTGATTATGCCTTATACTCAGCTGTATTTTTTGATTGTTCTCTGTTGTCTGATGTCTATTCTAGGTGTTCAAATGATACAGTTGTTTAATAAAAAAAATTATGTGGAACTTGCAAAGTTCAATGTCTGTTATCTCCTGATATAAGCATGATTAAAGTAGGCTTGTGCAGTCTTGGAAAAACAATGTAGATATTTTTGTGGGACTTCATATGTGGTCTATTTGAAAACTGAAATTTCAAAAACCTTCTGTCATTCTGCTAAAAATATTGTTTTAAAAAGTTAGATGCCCAGAAGACTTGACTAGGAGAAGAGTTTGTGGAATAATGGAAAGAATTCAGCACTGTTCATCCTAAGAAATAACATATTCAGATGGTAGAGATACGCGAAGTGTTCCACAAATATGACATCAAATAACATCCTTCTAATTTAATGATAGTATTTGTCTTGCCAAAAATATAGGTGAGTCAGACTGTGCTAGCGGAAGAACCTAATCAGCGTAATGCATTGTTGCCATCTTAGCTTTCTGCAATAACAAGGTGACACAAAGAAAAGTTTTGAGGTGATACCATAGAAAAAAATAACAACTCTTCTCTGCAGCAAAGATTTTCTTCCTATTTTTTTGGCCACTTCTAAGAAATTGTTGGGAAGAAGTCAAATAGTATGAGAGCATTGACTTCAGTGCAGCTAAGAGATACAGACCTATTGTTAGGACCTAAGATTTATAGTAATGTTTAGGCATCAACACATGCCTACTTCCTTTGAGAAGTAGGCTTGCTAAGGAAGACAGACAATTTTCCAGACAGTGAAAATTATTTCTAACAGAAGTGTTTTCACTTTCCTTGTCCTTAATAGCATGAAGTCCCCTGTTTTTGTTGTAGGAAGTGTAAAACACATGGATATTTCAGCTGATCCAAGTAGCTAATACCCCTTTGCTCCATGTGGAGACAGGCGTGACAGGCTGAAAGGAAGGAAAAAGGGGACATGGATGACAAAATACACGTATGTAGCAACACGGCAGTCACTTTCCTCATTCTCCTCAACTTTTAAAGATTTACTTGTTGATTTCTTTGTCAAGTTAAAAAGAATCCCCATTAATATACGTGTAATTAGCTACTTAAGGACAGGCTGGTAGAGGGGCTGTTGGCGGGGGGTTTCCAGAGCGTGGGAAGCGCACAGCGGGCGCAGCTGGGAGCCACCAGTCCGCGCGAGGGAGGCTGAGGGGACCTGGGCGGGAGCGAGCAACTGTGGCCGCGCCCCGTCGCCAGAAACAGCCAGGCTCCGGTGCGGCGGTGACCTGGGTGGGGAAGTGGTGGTTGGCCCTCCGGTTGGCCCGCCTTCACTTCCCGGTGTCAGTCTGCTTCGTCTGCCCCTCCGAGGGGAACAGTGGGTGCTCGTCTCAGAGGGAAAGCTGGGGTTTCAGCAGCAAGAACCCCTGAGGCGTCTGATGCTTCCAGGCAAGCAGAAGTGCTAGGGACATTGGTTGCGGTGCAGCCCTCAGGTTGTGACATGTGTGCAGGCTTTCTTCCTGGGGCACGAGCAAATACCTGTGAAAGGTGCAAGGAGGTTGAGGGTCTGTAACATCAGGTTACAGTTACAGGCTGAGTTACAGGAGACAGGGAGAAGACTGTGTGGTGTTAGAGGGGCAGCAGAAGAGCTAGATGGGGGGCTTCGCAACCAATCTGTTATAGTTGATGCTGCTCAGATCAAGGCACCGTGGATCCTGCTCACCCACAAGAGCAGGACTTCACTCTCCACCCTCCTGCATAACAACCAGGAACAGACAGGATGTCTTAACAGGTGAGGACAGCTGTGAGCAAGCTCCCTGGGGAGCAAGCTGTACCTGCAGCACCACAAAAATGAATGATGAGTGCACATAGTGGGTGACTCTGTACTAAGGGGCACTGAGGCACTCATCTGTTGGCCTGACAGGGAATCATGTAAAGTTTGCTGCCTTCTGGGTGCTAAGGCCTAGGATGTCACTGACAGAAACATGGATTGTTATCCATTATTGTTCTTTCATGTAGGCATGCGTGACATGGCAAGCTGGAACTTGGGCAGAGTCAAACAGAACTACAGGTGTCATCACTGTGGACCCCATAAGCTAAGGTACAATTGAAAGGAATTGGTCCTCAAATTTTGTTTTCCTTTCTTTAACCGGTGAGAGGAAAGGGTGCAGGCAGGAATAGAGGGCTCATGCAAATGGCCCTTGGCTATGTGGCTGGTGCTATGGCCAGGCTTTTGGCTTTTATGATCATGGGACACTATTTGATGACTATAACCTGCTAGGGCAAATGGGATCCACTTGACTAGAAAAGGCAAAGGAATCTTCACCAATAGGTTAGCAAATATGGTAAAGTGAGCTTTAAACTGATAAACCTGGCTTATGGGGTCCATAGTGATGACACCTGTGAAGGTGAAAGCAACAGAGTAAAAAGCCAAGCCAACCAGAGCAGCAAGGAATGCACCTTAGCCATATCAGGAGGGGTAGGGGATGGAGATCCATGTGGCAGCAAAGATGCAAGGGTTGCTGATGCATTAGAAACCACAGAAGCACCTGAAAACAGTCAAACAGGACTGAGGTGTTCTACTTCAAAAAAGGCAGTGGGATCAATAGTGCAGCTGAAGTGCATCTACCCTGATGCACACAGCATGTACAACAAACAGGAGGAGTTGTAAGTGTCACATCCCACTTGTGGAAAGGTGGGAGTGACTGAGGTTCGCAAATCCCCTCAATGTGTATTGAGGCGAGGTAACACTCAAGGTCTGTGCATAGACATGCCACTACATTCAGGGAAGGCCATCTTTTTGCCTTTGGTGTCCCTCACCAGATTCTGTTCAAGGTGGGCTTGCAAGGCTCTCTGAGAAAACTCCTCCTCCTGCAGCTCAGTACACCAAAGGCCACCTTTGCTACAAGGGCACTGTGCTGGCTGATGTTCAGCTTACCCTTTACTGTTTCTTTCAGGTGCTCTTCTGCAGAGCTAAGATGGGACACCCCCAGAAACAGTGCACAGGGGCCTTGCAGACTGAAAAGACCCAAAGACAGGGGAAGAGAATGGGTCCAGTTGGATGGAGGAGGAAGCAGAAAATGATGGGCTCCTAGGAAACCGCAGGTTGGAAAGGACACCAGGAGGTGCCCTTTCAGCATGGCCTATGCCATGGCAGTTGGACAGTGCACAAGTCTTCAGGGCTAGGTAGCTGGTCACAGAGCTTGGGCAGCTAGTGCTTGGGAGTGGGAAGCTGGGAGAGCACAAGGGATGTGTTACCTGCTGCAGCACTTAGGTGAAATGAAATTATGGTGGATTCTGAGAAACCCTCCGCTTTGGCTTTCCTGCACACCAATACAATGTTGGAAAGCATTCCCTGTGGTGGGTTGCTCTTTGGTCATGAAACACACACATCCTGGAAAACATCAAGGTGTTTATCAGAGGCGGAAGAGAGGGATGCTGAAGGGCTGCAGCTAGATCATGTGGTTGCAGGGGTACAGAGGAGCAGCAGGGCCAGGTGGGTGCTCATCTGCTCTTGGTGGTGTTGGCTCTTGAGATGGGCTTGGCGGTGTTGGCTCCCAAGATGGTCTTGATGATGTTGGCTCTTGAGATGAGCTCAACAGGGTTTGCTTCCAAGATGGGCTTAGTGGGGTTGGCTCCCAAGAAGCACTGCATGCAGGAGTCTGCTGGGAGATGGTGTTGGAGGACCCTGGAGCTGCACCCTGCCTCTATGTGCAGTTTGGTCCCCACAGGCCTGCTTCTGCTAGCCCAGGGATGGTTGTTGGGGGGCCACTTACACAGGCTGCAGCACTGCTGTCGATACTGGCTGTGGGTCCTCTTTGTGGCCATCCTCCTGAGCAGGCAGGCAAGCCAAGCATGTACTCCTCGTATGTGTTGTCCCCTCGCACTAAGTGCAGCTACTGCTCCAAAAGCTGCCTGCAGACTGGGCAGGCATCTATCCCTTGTCTCACCACTGGATGCAGGCAAAGCAGAAGCATAGCATGCAGAAGGCCACATAGGCTGCATTTTTGATGTCTGACAGGCAGTTGGGGCACTGGGAGTCTGCTGCTGTCATTGCTGACCCTGCCTGGGGTGGATGGCTCGTACTGCTGCCCCTTGCAGCAGGGCTGCTCTCCTCATGACTTCTTTGGCACCTGATGCTATGTCCTGCTGCGACAGACATGCAAAATCATGGACCCTGTCTGGCACTACAAGTGGAAAAGCCAAGAAAGCCCCAGAAGGCTGTGGGAGAGGGCATGCAAGGGCCTTCTGAGGGGTCTCGTTGTGGGCTGGAGTGCAGCAGCTGCAGCCGTGGGGCAGGGTAGGACTGGGCTGGGATGTGCCTCTATCTCTGCATTCTCTAGGAGGTGGGTTGCAGGCAGGGAGGGAGGTATGGAGAGCAGGAGAGGAAGCCCTAGTTTGCTTCACACCTCCCCTGTGCTCAAGCTGGAATGGGCGAGACACCTAGGGCAGGCTCTGGTGAGCTTTCAGGAGTGTTTAGGGGAAGATCCTCCACATTCTCATCCAGACACTGCCATGTTAGCACAGGGTACCTGCAGTCGGTACGCAGGGAAGGCTGAGAAACTTGCCATGAGTTTTCACTGTTGATGATGTCCTCAGTCCCCTCTTCATGCCCATGGTCCACGACTGTGCCAACGGGACCTGCAGCAACATGCAGCAAGGTAAAAGGGAGAGGAGCGCTGGAAGGAGCTGCCTTTGCACAGTGTCCAGATCTGCTTTTCTTCCCCATGCGAAAGCATGTGGAGTAAGCCCAAGGTTCTGATGGAGCCTGCACATCTTGTGTGTGCACCACCAGGAGCCCTGAATAAAAGGTTTTGGCTACTAAAAAGCAGCAAGGTTGGGGCCTATCACAGCTGTTCCCTGGTGACATTACAGGGATATCAGGGGCTGCCCCTGACAGCCACCCAGCCAGGAAGGCAGATGCCCCAAAGCGGGAAAGTCTTCTCCAAAAGACACTTGCCACCTTCTCCTGGTCTGGCTGGTGGGTTTTAAGCTCAGGTCAGGTCCTGTGACAAGAGGCTGGTGCCCTGAGCACAAAGGCCTGACAATAGGCAGCCCCGTAGTGCAAGGTGGAGCCCTGGTGAGTTCCTCGGTGCCAGCGGAGTGTCTTGACTCAGCTCCTCTGAGGGCTGTTGGGAGAAGGATAGGCCCCTTTTGCCAAAGGGAAGGCCCCTCAATATGACAGAGTGGTTGAGGTTGGAAGTGAGATACAGGGGTCATCTGGTCCAGTGTGCTCAGGCAGTCTCATCTAGGGCCCGTTGCCCAGGACCATGTCCAGTTTGCACTTTTGAAGACCTCCAGGAATGGAGACTCCGTCAGCTCTCTGGACAACCTGTCCCAGTGCTCGGTCGCCCTCACCAAGTCTTTCCTGATGCTGAGGAGGACCCTCCGTCACATGTTTCAGTTTGTGCATACTGATCCTGTCTGTGGGCACCACTGGAAATAGCCTGGCTCCGTCATCTTTGCACCCTCCCTTTGGATATCTTTACAGCTTGATGAGATCTGCCCTGAGCCTTCTCTTCTCCAGGATAAACAGTGTGACCTCTCTCCACCTTTCCTCCTACAAGGGATGCTCTGGTCCCTTCCTCATCAACAAAGACATTGAGCAGTACTGATCCCAGTATGGACCCATGAGGGACACTACTTGTTACTTATCTCCATTTGGATTTTGAGCCATTGACTGCAACTCTTTGGATGCTGCTGTAAAGCCAATTCCTTATACATGGAATAGTCAATCCATCAAATCTGTGTCTCTCCTCCAACAAGGATGTTGTGTTGGACTGTATTGAAAGCCTTACAGAAGTCCAGGTAGATGACACCAGTTGCTCTTTCCTTATCCACCAGCGCAGTCCCTCCATCTTATGAAGGCCACCAGATTAGTCAGACATCATTTTCCATTGGTGAAACGAAGTTGTCTGTCTTCTAATCACCTCCCTGTCTTTCATATGTCCTCACAGAACTTCAAGGAGAATCTGTCCCATGATCTTGCTGGGCATAGGAAGTTCCCAGGGTCCTCATTTTTACCCTTTTTAAAAATGGGTGCAATGTTTCCCATTTTCCAGTCACAGGGGACTTCATCTGACTGCCATGATCTTTCAAATATGCTTGAGAGTGGTTTGGCAACTACAGCAGCCATTTCCCTCAAGACCCTGGCATGCATCCTGTCGGGCGCAATGGACTTCTGTATGTTCGGGTTCCTCAGATGGTCTCAAACCTGATCTTACATGATAGGAGAGAGTTAATTTCCCCAGTCCCTACGTTAAGATTCAGGCTCTCTAGAAGAGTACTTGCCAGTGAAAACTGACGCTCTTGCTTTGTATTTCTGGGATCTTGCTTTCTCTTTCCTCTTCTTTCTCTTCTTTACACTCCCTAGATAGCTTCTGGTAATGTGAATTGATTTAAGACACAAATCCATTTCATTTTTTAGGTTTCTCTCTATTCTAGTCCTTCCCTGTCCTTGTTAAATTTTGTGAGCCTGCCTAATTCTGTAACTTCTTCCAGATCTGCTTGAATACAAACTCATTTTGTTCCTATATTTGGGATGAGTAAAACTTGGATCTAACTAGCATGACTGCATGCTGCTGAGCACCTCAATGATGCACAGTCTTTTATGATGCTTACTTTCTGCCACTCATTGCTAGTCTTCAGTTGACAAAAAAAAACCCTTCTATTTTGCTAAATTATATTGATTGTCATTAAGACAGAATTACAGCAGAGACCTTTAAGCCTTTATCTGCATCTCATTATCTGGCTGACAATTTTCTAGAGTGGCTATTAATTATACACAAGACAGTGGGTGAATATAAAGGATGATTCAAAGACAAGTTGTCTTGACAGCTGGTTTTGTCCTTAGGCATTGCACCTTTTTGCTGATAGGTCTTAATTAAACAATGTTTAGATTTTGCTATGATAAAGGCCCAAAGAGTCACACCCAAAATGGTCATTTGTATTTGGAATCCTTTTAATTTAGTCTGTTGTCAAGTCATTTATCTTAAAATCTTTGTTGGAGGCTTCTGATAGCAGGGAAGCAGCAAATAGAGTTCAGGGTGAATAAAATCTGCCAGAAGAGACATCTCCCTTAATGTGAAATCTGACCCAAGCTGTAAATGATGCTGACAGACTGTTAAAAAGTGCCACTGTGAGTTATACTGTAATATGTTACTGTGTTGTGAAGGCATGCAGTTTAGGATATAATTACACGTTTTATGAAGATGTGTCAATGAGTATGCTGTGGCTTGTTAAGCACATAATTTATGAGAAATTTTCTATTTTGTACTTTCCATGGTTATATAGTTAAACTTGGTTATGACTGCATGCTTTAGAAAGGAAACTGTGTATTTTCAACAACCTAATAATAAAGTCAGTGAAAAATTAAGTTCAATGGTATTAAACTGAAATTTAGAGGAACTATATGTAAAAGGTCGTTTGTGTGGGGAAGAACTGACTGATGGGATCACCACACTCTACAAATCCCCTGGAAGACTCAAAATTCCAGGTAGTACGGCATAAGGAGAGATAGGTGAGAGATTTAAAGCAGAGGTAAAAGTAGCTTTGTATTGATTGGAACCTCTAACACGAAATATGCTTACTTAAGGCCTTGTCATGCTAATGCTGTCCCACTCAATGTGTTCAAGGAGAGATTGGAGGAGATATGATATAAAGTAGGTTGCAATACTAAAGAGAGAATGTATTAGTTTAAATTGTAGATGAGCTAGGTCTGTTGAGAGGGCAAATGAGACAACAGTGTGGTCTACTAAAAAGTAGTAAAATCCTGGTTAGTTAATGTCCTGACAAAAATAGTTGGGGAACTCACTAAATAGTGGATGATACACTACCTGTAAGCTTGAAAGAACGTTTGCTAATGTTTTTGTTAGAGTTTCTGTTTTACTAGGGAAAAAAATGGGAAAAGTAAAAGAAGAAAAAAGTAATAGTTTAAGATAGGACACTCCTCCCTTTCCCTCGCATCTTTTATGTTTTAAAATGAAATGAAGGGTGCATGGAGGAACTCTTGTTCCTTCATTTCCATATTGTAAATCTCTAGTAATAACATAATAACTTATATTCCATTAAAAAAAGAAGGAATTAATGTTTTGGAAGAGTAATAATGAGAATACTCTTAAGTGAAGTGCTCTTCAAAAAAACCCTTTTGTGTTTTAATCTATGGAGCGTTCTGGCTCTTTGTGTGTGATCAGACATGCTATTTCCATTTGGTGGTAATGATCCTAAAGTTGGGCAGTCAAAACTTGGAGTTGCACCCAGTCTCTCCTATTTCTGATTAATACTGTCGTGACCGACATGAGCCAACAGTGTGTGCTTGCAACCCAGAAAGCCAAATGCATCCTGGGCAGCATCAAAAGAAGCGTGGCCAGCCGGTTGAGGGAGGTGATTCTGCCCCTCTACTCCCCTCTTGTGAGACTCCACCTGGACTACTGCGTCCAGCTCTGGAGCCCCTGACATAAGTGGACTTTTTGGAGTGAGTCCAGAGGAGGGCCACAGAGATGATCAGAGCATTGGAGCACCTCTCCTATGAGGACACGCTGAGAGAGTTGGGGCTGTTCAGCCTGGAGAAGAGGAGGCTCTGGGGGAGACCTTATAGCAGCCTTACAGTGCCTAAAGGGGGCTTATAGAAAAAATGTGGAGAAACTCTTTAGCAGGGCCTGTTGCAATACGATGAGGGGTAACGGTTTTAAAATAGAGAGAGGTAGATTCAGACTGGATATTAAGAAGAAACTATTTACAATGAGGGTGGTGGAACACTGGAACAGGTTGCCCAGAGAGGCAGTGGATGCCCGATCCCTGGCAAAGTTCAGACTGAGGTTGGACGGGGCTCTGAGCAACCTAATCTAGTTGGAGATGTCCTTGCTTCTTGCAGGGAGGTTGGACTAGGTGACCTTTAAAGGTCCCTTCCGACCCAAACTGTTCTATGATGCTATGATTCTATGACCTGGTGTTATTTTTGGGTTGCACATGCCCCTGCTAGGATCACTATTTTTCTGTTTTGATTCAGGACAGAAACTCAAAGATATTGATGTAGGTAGGGATTGAGAATTGAATCCCCTAATGCCATCACTCTCTGTGGTGTAGAAGCTGTGTCTGCCTGAAAGGATGAATACCGTGTGGCCTGAAAACTTAGCGGAGAGCTCTGGAAGCAATGTCAGGATGGAGAAATGGGACACTAATTTTAAGGTCCTTATCTTTGCTGGGAGAAATAAATTTTTGACCCAACAGATTTCAGTGGATTTCATAAATGTTACTGAGTGGGTAACAGATTTTATTATTTAAGATGATTCCTGAGACTGAAAGTGTCTATTTTGGCTCTAAGCTTACTCTGAATTTTCAGTGCTTCCAGTTAGGACAGCTTTTTGTCTACCACTTGAACAAATTTTGCATGGCATCTGTGAGACAAGATAACCCCCAATGCTTTTTTCTAGTGTCTTCTTTTGGAGCTGAGTCACAATTAAAGGTAATTTCTTTCTGAGGCATGTGTCTTTTGGAAGATTGTGAGTTAAAATCCGTGTTTTTATATAGTCATTATAATCCTGATTTACATCGTCTTCAGCTGGCAAAACCAATACTAGATTTAGAAATTACTTCTGGAATAAGGCTGATTTTACTTTTGATATTGCAGAAATTGTTTCAGTGGGCTGAATGATGTATTTTCTCTAATTTCAGTTTGTGTGTCTATCTCATTCATATCCATTAATAGAAAGAAAAAACAAAAAACAAAAAAATTGTGTGTTTACAACTGATGAATACCTACATGGGAAGTGTAAGTCGCGAGAACTTAATGAAATGCATAATTGAATCACAATCTGAAAACAACAGCTGTATGAACTCTGATTCAAATAAGATTTAAAATCAAGCCCAGGAAGAGGAAAACCAAGGCATTTTAACCACTTGCCTAGGCAGCCGATGTAGTTTTAAAACGAAATCTAGATCTCGTTCTATTAGATAATACCTATTTACATACATGACTATATACAGCAACGGAAATCAAGACTCCAATAAAGTTTTCTTATCTGACATTCTACAAAAGATTAGATTACTATAATGCTTTTTCTGATACTGTTACAATTGTGATAGTGTCACTCTTAATACTGCATTGGGGAGTTCAAATAATAGTTTCTGTGAAGGTTAAAGGCAGTCCTTTTCACTGAAGCTGCATCCTTCTGAAGCACAGCCATTTTATAACTCCTACTACTGCTAGGGTGTTTCGGCTCTCATGTTGGAGCTTGTGTGGCTTGTAGGGTGCATTATCACAAATTTAGAGAGACCATGAGGGAGTAGTAGTATAATGCAATACAGAGAAACGAGTGCTTTTAACTGTGGATTTACCTCCACATGTACACACATAGAGACACAGGCACAGACACTCTCTACAGTAGAAGAGTAGTCAGTCCTGTGCCTCAGTGGTGGCTAGTGGTTTGTCTGGACTTCTAAATTCAGTACATGAGGGTGGGCTGTTGTCCTTGCTTGTTTGCAGGATGGTCAGACTTGTGGCCAAAATGCATTGTTCCTGCTGCTTTGTGTCACGTGAGGGGAATCCCTGTGCAATCTGGATGTCATGACCTGCAGTTGCTTGGGTGCTTCTGTATTGGATCGTTCATGAGCATACCACATATATTTGTACCAATGCCAAAACAAGGAATTTCTCAGGCCCTATTTTGTGGGCAGCTCTGAGCAGCGATACTGCTGTTTTTATCTGGGTTTGGAGTCCCGATTTGGTAGTGGGAAGTCTGTGTAAGTACTGCAGTGGAAGAATAGCAAAGGGAAGGATCTTCAGTCTAGGGAAAAAAGCTGGTGGGTTTTTAATTTTTTTATTATTATTATTATTGTTATTTCTGTTATTTCAGGTAACATTGTCTAAGTGTTCATTGGCTTTTGAGCTGTCTCTTGTGCTTGCTTAGTGGAAGTAGGCACCTCTCTGGAGGAGCCCTTTCCTGATCCTCCATATCCTTAGCTTCACTAAGTGGTGAGCCAGCAGCGGCTACTGCCTGGCTTTGTGAATCATGGAGTGGTTAAGCCTCAGGGAGACGTTGACATTTTCCAGCCTTGGACTACTCCCACACTTGAGTTTTGGAAGCTGTAACTCTTGAGTGTCTGAAGTTTTTTAACATAGTCAGAAAGGTTCTCCCCTTGTCAAGTGGTATATAAATGATGGTGGGAGAGCTTTTTTTTTCAGTAAATGCAGTTTTGCAGTTGGAAATAAAAATGTTTTTATCCAATACGTGTCTATTTTAAGCAAGTCTCAGTCTGGTCAATTGGAAGTGTGTGTGGGAAACTGGCCGTAGCCACTGCAGGTCTGCCTGCAGTTGGAGTCACAGTGATTGTTGACTGACTAAATTGCTTTTTCCAGCAACATGGATCAACTCATATTTAATTAGCACTTAGTGGAGGATGTTTTCATATTTTATATTAGATCACAGTGATGTGACTTGAAGTGAAGTGTCTAACACACAGGTCATGTTTTCAAGACAGCAATGGTTCTTTGGGAGACTTGCATTTTTGACACGTGAAGAAAAAAACAAATTGCCAGAATTGATTGACTTGGATCATTATGATATAGAAACTCCAGCAGATCTTTCCTGCCATATTAATTCAAAAGCAGAGCACAGCATGCTGGGGAGAACTGAAAAGCATTTAAATATGTTCAGCGTGTCAGAACTGGGCATGTAGTGTTTTGGTTTTTTTTTTCCAGACAAGTTGCTTAGTCACAGGTATACAGACTCTGGAACATTAAAAAGTGTGATTTTCTTTTTTGGGTGAGTTCACATCAGTTTCACTAAATTAATAGAGCAAGTGGAAGAGACACTTTCTTCTGCTACAAAATAAGAAAGTTGTGACATTTTTGTTTCTTGAGATCCCAAATGACTTTGCATTTGGAAACTAATTTCAGCTTTATGTAAAAATATGTAGCATGACAAAATAAAACTTTCAATCAAACAAGGTATATCATTCAGTCTGAAACTTACTTTCCTTGATTTGTAATTTGTAAAACAACCCAGAGTTTTCATTGATCCTGAAGTCACTGGACACGGCTCTTATGCAAAATCTTACAGGAATTTTTACTTGAATGCACAAGTTACATTTTTGTGTTTTAAATGTGCTGCAGCCACTGGATGGGCCAAGGTTGGGAAGCTTCTTACCTCCCTTATTGTTGTGAATAGGCAGCACCAGCTTTAGGGCTATGGTAGGAAAAAACATTACTGTTGCTAAGAAATGGGAGGGAAAATCCAAAAATAGAGTATTATATCAGTAGGTACCTGTACCCCTTGACAGGCTTGGTGAAATCGCCTGTCGACTGTAACTTGCAAAAGTAATGGTAGCTGAAAATCAAGAAAGACTTTTAAAAAGTTTACATAGTAAAAAGTTCTTATTGAGACTTTTCTTACTAAGACTTGGGGAAAAAAAAGATTACCGCTAATCACTCAGCAGTCAGTACTACTCAGTTTGGAGAAAAGTATATAGATAAAATAATAAAGCATGAATGGAATGACAGTTTTTCTTTTCATCTCTCTCATGTTTTCAGGTAGAGGACAGTGAAATTGAGAAGTATCAAATTTTAAAATAGTAAGAGGACTTCTCAGTGCAGTGTGTGTGTAAGCTGAGGAAACACAAGCCTGTGAAAGTCAATGGTCAGAACTTAGGAAAAATAATACAAGTTTTATGGATGAATAACATCTACAGTTACCTTAAGGATAATTAAGAAAAGTTACTCTAAAACTTTATCATTTATAGCATAAATCGTCTTTGACTGCCTAAGGCAATGAAGATACTTCCTTTGTCTGCATGGGTTTCATGTATGTTTCAGGACTTCTGGACCTTCTGAACTGATATGTCTGACACGTCTAACTGAAAGCCAGGATACTGAATTACAGGAATCATGGGTCTTTTGATGACAGTTTCTGTGACCCCACAATCCTAATTCTTATTTGGAGAAAACAAGACATAATAGTTGGACTATTTGAAGAATTATCTACTATCGCAGTCATATGGTTAGATAGTTTGAAATAGAAGTAACACGAGAAACTGCAAGCTGTGTATTTTTTTTTGTATTTTGAAAATGAAGCTAGTATTAGTTAGATGAGAATTCTAACTGACCTTTAAAAATATATTGCTTTTGTGATCCTTTTAACTTTGAAAATTTAATATAGCTAAGTATAAGTAGATTCAGATTTATTTGTGTGAGGCTGAAATTGTAACTTTAATGCTACAGCTCTGCAATGTTGCCATTTCTATACAAAACACACAGAATAATTCAGCCCAAGCACCTGCAATATAAGCATGTGTACACACAGACACCCAGATATTTGTTTTCCAGATTGTGTATACGTGTCCACGTATTTTCATGCTTCGTCTACATTATCCCATATGTTCCACTGAGCAGTACATAATGTCTTCAAGATGTGCTTTCCAAAAATTTTAACTGCAGTAACAGAGCAAATGTTCTTTTCTAAGTAAGTAGGAGACATGTTGATTTTTGTATCAAAAATCTTGTATTTTTTTTCACTGCATATGTGTAGATGAGTACTCAAACTGTGGCTATTGTTAAATAAAGCCATATACTTTGTAGTGTTTATGTTGTAGTTGACCAGAGAATTGTACAGTGTCATTTTGTAATTGGCCAAAGCACTTAATTATCTTTTTCAGAAGGACCGTTGCAGAGAATTATTTTTTTGGAGGTCTGTTCAAGACTAACAGAATCTTTTAGCATAAAAGCCAGAATGGTACTGTTTGGCTCCAGTGCACTAGTCCAGCTCTCACTTGATGGTGCACGTAAATATGCTGACAGAGTTTTAGAAGATAGCCTGTGCAGGCTTCAACAGAAGCAAGATTTTGTCTGACCTTTCAGTTATAAAATTAGCATTGGAACAAAAACCAATTTGCTAGGAAAAGCATAGGCAATAGAAGCAGACAATAATTTAGAACATAGTTGCATGTAAAATAGGTTTCTCTCTCAACATAAATGATTGCACTGCTCCCAGTCACTTGCATATCATGTTTGCCAGGCCTGGAGCAGCCATAAATGGGGAGATGCGTCATTGCCGTTGTTGCTGCCTGTGCTGAGCTTGCCTCCTGAGTTGCTTGGAGTGCTCAGGCTTTCCAGATGAACAAATACTAAGTGTAAGGCCCTGTTCTTTTGCAGGATACATACTGACAGAGAGCTGGCTTCTGATTCTGTGCTTCAGTGAGGATGTGCGAAACTGCGTTAGAACTGTAAATGCAGATTCTGGATTTTGTTCCTTCCTTGCATCTCACATTTTAAGTTAGTTAGGTGTAGAAAAAGAAATTTTAATGAAAATATTTCAGAAAGGAGAAGTGTAAAAGTTCTTTGAAGCCTCAAAAAGCTGCTCGCTCCAATGAGAACACATGCTTGTTTTCCTTCAGTGATCCTTTTATTTTTTCTTAGTGTTCCTGTGAATGCTTAGTGCTTTGCTTATATGCTGATAATAAATGGGTGAAGGCTTTTTATCTGCTATGTGACATGCATGATAATCATGTTAACTTGCTGGTGTTCATAGCATATGAAAGTGTGCCCCTGTCAAACCTTCTACAAATCAACAAAAAGCTTTGTAGAGCCATGTTCTATAAAGCAAGTTAGTTTAAAGCAGTGAAGGATAAAAAATCAGAACACAACGCAGGAAAACCCAAAGACAACCACAGTGAAATATGTGCTTGCTATCCAAATAAGTACATGTAATGAATAGTGAGTGTACCTGCAGTTCATATGCTAGAGAAAAACATTGAAACACTGATCATAGAGTCTGTGTTTCGCAGGCTTCAGCTGAATTTGAAGTCCCGTGTTGCACTGACATGTGAAACTCCCTATCTGCAATAATGATCATATTCCCTCTTCTCCGTTACCCTTGGGCAAAACCACTGCTAGCTTGTGATCCGCCTGTATTAATGTAGGTGTGGTGGTTTAGCCCGGATCACCACACAGTTTCTCACTCACCCTGCCCCTACCCAGTGGGACGGGGGAGAGAAATTGGGAAGAAAAGAAAACTCGTGGGTTGAGATAAAAACAGTTTACTAAAATACTAAAAACTACAAAGATAACAGAATATAAGGATATGAATATATACAAAATATACAAAATGAACAATGTACGATTTCTCACCACCTGATGACTGAATGACCGATGCAGCCCATCCCAAGCAGCAATCATGGAAACGACACCGAGCAGGAAGCAGAGTGGGGGAGAGCAAACTAGCAAGGTAGAGAGAACAATGCCAGCAAGCAAGGGAGAAGCAAAGGATGCCAAGGCTGCCCGAACGGATACCCGAATGGAATGGATGCCAGGAAAGAATGCCCCCTCCCATGGGCAACCCCCACTTATATACTGAGCATGATGTTTATGGCATGGAATACTCTATTTGGCCAGTTTGGATCAATTATTCTGTCTATCTTTCGCCCAGCTTCCCACATCTGCACGTTAACAAGACTTTAACAAGACTTGGAAAGCCATACTGTGTCCTTGGTCTCATTAACAACAACTCGTATCATCAGACAACATTCTTCACACATGAAACCCAAAACACACCGGCTACTGAGAAGAAAATTAACTCCATCCCTGCTGAAACCAGGACCTACAGAATTACAGGGCAAATGGTCCATCTTCCATGGCCTGTGCGTAACATGTTTACTCTAAGGTGTCCTAGCCTGCACAGTTGTTCACAGAAGGGTTGCAGTGCTGAGTTTGTTGATGGAGAGAGATGGATTAATGTTTCAGGCTTCTGAAATAAATCCAGACATTCGCATGGCCAAAAGCAGATTATATTTTACCCTTGATATGATTTGGAGAATCTAGTGGTTTCTTTCAGCAGTATCAGAGAGAAAGCCAGAGATAAGATGCTTGAAATACAAGACAGGCTATTGGTGTTGTGTTTGTCAGAATGAAACAAAGGAATATTTTAAAATCTTTTCTCATACTGATTTTGATATTTAAAAGTATATTCTAAATTAGACTATTATTTTTTTAAACTGTTTTTTGAAAGAACATAGAGAACTTCTACAAAGTTGTTTTTAACTCTCCACTCCTATTTTGCTGCTCTAAGCGTTAAACTGGTGTAATTTAGGGAATATAAGAATGTATCCTTGTTAAGATGGAAGTACCTTTTCCTAGCTCGAATTTTCTCATTCTTGATAGCTAAACTAGTTCACTGACTCCTGGGATCTTACAGTTTATTTGAATTTCCCTGAGCTTTTAAATGCTTTTGCTCCAGCTTTGCCTTGCTTCTTTTCCCTGAAAGTGAAGTAAGTGTTGTGTTTTTAGAATATGGTGTGTTTGATCCTATGGAAATAGTTGTTCCCTATGCAAACACTGACAAAGCAGTAGACACTACCTTTCTATCAGTGCCAACATCATCAGGCCGAGTAGAACATGATATTTTAGACTGGGAAAAGCAACTGTGATGAGTATCCAGTGCTCATAAAAGGCAAGTATATAAGATCTGGGATTTTGTTGAACTGTATGCATATTGAAAAGGGTGAGGTTTGGGTCTTCATGGAATTAAACTTTCCTTTAGAAACACCTGTAAAAAAAAACCCAGTTAGCAAGCTCATTCCTGGAACAGCTTGCAGAGAATTTATTTCACAGTATGGTGTTTTGGTCAGAGGCTCAGTAACATCGCACTCAGAGCAGTTAAATGCTTGTTATATTAGACTACAAGGTGAAACTTAAGACAGACATTTCATTTGCAATAAGGTTATCCTGAATAGCTGAAGAGAGATGCCTGCTCTGCATTATCCTTGATAGGAAATTTACCTTTTCCTACTGACTATAGCAGAAAGTAAGTTAATCCCTGTAAGTATCTATAAGCTTGTGCCCATTCTGAGGAGAGCAGCTTGCCACTTCAGTTTAACTAACGTATCTCAACAAACCTCTATTTTGAGTATCTGTGGCTGATGTCCAGTGTTTGGTGCTAGTTTGTTTTTTAGCAAAATCAAGATAAGACTAAAATCTCTAAAGTAAAATCAAAGGAAAAGGAACAAGTATGCTTTTTTAATTGCTGAGTTGTAAGGCATAGTCACTGCCTTGTCACCTGCAGCAAAATTGAAGCAAACTGGTCACAACTAGCAAACTTTCAGAGCAGATGATAAGAGAAAGTTTTCTGGAAAGGAGAGGAATGAGCATGCTAATGTATACTGATCTTGACTAATAGGGATTTATTCCAAAATACTGTAAATTGTAATTGTAAATTGTAAATGGTCTTTAATCTCTAGTTGACTCGCTTCAATGAGTAGATGTACAATAGGGAAGTAATAATACTCAGATACTTTAAAATTGGCTTCTGTGACATACTTTAAAAATACTGCAATGGTTTGTAAAACTAGAGTTCTGTTCTGATAACGTTGAAGTGAGAGTTAAATCTCCAAATAATTATTGGAAAAATGAGCAACTGTCTGTTCTTTCAAGTAGCACCTGACTTTACTTCAACTCAGTGTTTTGCTTTTGTGCTTTTAGAAAAGCACTTCTGAACTTAGTTTTACTATTACTTCTATGAAGCAAGTCCAGTTTCTGGCAACTGGCTCTGATTTAACAGGACGAGAAGGAGCACTTCCTACAGATAGAATTTCTAAAACTTCAGGATTATACAGAGAGAGATGGAAGCAGGTACATTTTTTAAATTTTAGATCGATTCTAGTAAGATTAGCTTTCAAGCCTACATTCTGCTCTTAAAAGGTTGAGGTCTTTCCTCTGCAAATGCTAGTCAACCACAACCTCTCTTGCTCTTAGCTGGAATGAGCTGTACTTATTGATCAGTAAATAAATTGTAAATCCATTGTAATCTAGGAAGTAGAATTATCTAATTCTTTACATAATTTGCATATATTCAGGAAAGGCATCAATGAAAGATCTTTCAACCTTCATGAATCACTGAGCAAAGCACACTATTAATTGTGTGAATCATCATATGGCACTTGCTATCTTTTAAGTGCAGATGTGCTGTGACAGTTGGCCACTTATACTGTCAAAGATAGCTTTATAAGTTACTGCTTCACCATCAGTCTTTTGGGACTGATGTACTGGTTTTCTGTGGGCTTTTATGGAGTTGTGCAGTAGCTTCCAGGCAGTATACACCTTAAAACACAGGATTGTCAAGTCAGATGAAAAACTAGACATCACTGTACTTTAATCTGAAGTTTGGTTAGCTTGCTGTTACCCTCCTGTTCAAGCTGTGTGACAGGTCAGTTTACTGAAGGAAGCACATGGAGTGTAGCAATCAGAACCCAACTTGAATTTTTCAACTGCAATATTTAGCTTTGATACCATCATGTGGAATAATAAGAGGTCAATATTTTGAAACATTTAGTCCTGAGTTAAGCAAGTGTATGAACTGCAGTAGGGAGAAAATACGTAATCTACTAGTCATATGATACTTGGTATCTTGTGAAACCACAATTGCTCTTCCAGTATTAACTCCAGAATATTCATATTTGTTTATGGATTTCTTAGTTGTGAATTTTATGCTTATCTTGCATATATACAGTATACGACTGTGGTATATACTTCATTACAGCACAGCTTTTTATAGAAACAAACAGAATCTCTACACATGTTGTAGAGAATTTGTTCTAGTGATCTCTGCCCAGGACAAACAAAACAGTGTTTTATTTTGAAATCCTTGGCCTTCTGGAGTTATTCAAGACTTGTCTGACAACAGATACTTCACAGCTGTTGGTTTCTTTCTTAGAGATCTCAACGCTGAACATTGACTCTCTGACTCCCAGCAAATAATACTAAGGTACAGATTCTATGTGGGATGAACTTAGGTGCTGAAGACTGAGGTATGCAATCTCACCGATCCTCCTAGGTCAGCAGAAAATCACAAGCTATCCATGGCTTTATTGTTATTCATGTCCAGAAGCATTTATTTTGTCAGATCTCAGCAGATGTCATTCATATCTGAAGCTCTTTGCATTTAACAGTGTGTTTTAACACTGCAAATTTTACATTAGTTTTAATGCCAAACCTATCATAGAAGCACTGTTAGAGCTAACGTCTCTATCTACTCAAGTAGATATTTCCATCACAGCCATGGAACTGTGATCCCTTTCTGTTCTCATCAGTTTTCTATTTTGGTTTTTTACAATAACACCTCACTTGCAGTCCAAAGTCCTGGGAAACAGTAAAATTTCAGGCCTGTCCCTCTCTTAGGTGTTTCACTTGGCTGACTTAGCATACTGAGGCAGGGGGAGGGCAGAGGTATTTTAGATGTTGTGGTTTAAAATTTTTTTTTCTTGAACTCTGTGCCCTTTTGATGAATTGTGATGAATTGGAACTTAACAGGGTAATTTGGAAAAACTTCTACTTTACAATGGCAGAAGCCCAAGAATTAGGTATTTGTGTATTAATATTTTTTGTATCTCATTCTAAAAGTGTTATTTCTGGAAACCTGGTGACTAAAACCTGATGTGAAAACAATTTCCTCAAGTCTGTTCCTTGTCCTTCTGTGTATGTTATTAGTTGATACAGTCTTCTGTACAGCTATGTTGTTCAAGGGTAAGTGATCACCAGGATCAAAGGTGACAGCTTCTGGCATTGTAATGCAAGTCCTAAAGCCCAGAAAAAAAGAGGAGGGAAAAAAGGTGGGAAACAGTGTAACAGCTTTCTGCCAGGTATAAGACAGAAGGCTCTTGCATAATTTTTCCAGGATAAGATATGGAAGGAGCAATTCTAAATGACAAGATGACTGTGCAAGTTCAGCATGACATGGGCTTTTAAACTTGGACCTTGATGCTGCTCATGAAGTCTTGCAGAAGTCACATTTGTTTGTAACATACTTGTTTTTTCCTCCAAAACTTTGTTTTATTGCTCTTCTACTAGTATGTTTTCATCTATTGTCTGCTATCTAGATTGTAGTTATTGTTGTTTTAAACACTTTTTAAGTCTGAAGCTTTCCTGAAGATTGTAAAACATATGCTCTTAGTTTTCTACATTTACAGCTACTCCCTTTTTTGCTTCCATAGTTAGTCTTGTGTAAGGTCCAGACTTAGATTTCTCATTTGAGCCTCTTCCCTGACGCATCTTATAAAATTCTTAATTGCTAGGTGTATCAACCAGGTACAGTCTTTTAGATAAGCAAGCTCTAAAGCAATGACTTTTGAAGTGGCAGTCTTACAGCTATGTCTTGTGACCAGTGTGACTAGTGATTGCTTGTGTGATGTTAAAAAGTAGTATGTGTATATCAGAAGTGTAGGAAGAATTGGCAAAAAAAAATTGAAAGAACATTAAAGTTGGTTTATGATGCTTGAAGGCAACTATTGGGTAACAGTGAGTGAAAAGTGTCAGATTTTAGTTGTTAATAAAGTATAAATGTAGAAACACTAACACAGGTTCAAATGAAAGGACTTTATGTTAAAGGCTACTTCCTGGATGTGATTTCTTGATTTTGCTCTGAAATATTAATAATTTTTTCATTAAATGAGAAAAAAAATGCTTATTGAGTTTGGAACTGCTGTGTGCTTTTTTTTTCCCTGGAGAGCTTGTGCTTGCAGAGGTTGAATTTCTTGTAATTTATGTCTTGTGCTCTTACTCTCTGGATGACATTGGATACCCCTGAATAGTGCAGGGCTTCTACCGGTAGAAGACCATGAAGTTTGGCCGGAAAACACAGATACAAAGCAGGCTATTTTCCAAAAGTCCGTGACGTCCTTGGACAAAGCATAGGGGAAATTCACATAGGCCAAAATTATTTTCATCTTGAAAACTGGAGACACTTTGAACTAGAGGAGACACTGAATTAGAAAAATAAAATATTTTGTCTTTTACTAAGTAACATTTGCCTTGATGTTAAAATATAAATTCACAGGATATAATGTCATTTTAATTCAACATATTGCTCCATCTTGTGATACAGTGACAAATTAGCAATAATTGTCAATTTTTGAGAGAACTACTTGACTTTTTAAGTCAAGATTTTATTTCTGGAATAAAACTTTTTTTTCAAGGCATGGCACTTCAAACGTAAGCAGCAGAACTTACTGAGGTCAGTTTTGTAGTTGGTTGAAGGCATAGCTCAATGGTTGTTTCTGCATCCTTTATGTACTGTTTTGTCCCTGTAAGAACCACTGCAGTGTGGCTATTGTGTATATTAGAAAAAAAACTAAAATGATGGGATTTTTTGTCTTCCAATTCAGGCATTAAGGCAGAAATTTATATGATGCTATGTTAGAAATATAATTTATAGAATCAGAATGTAGATGTGAATTGATTTGCAAAATAGGTTTTATTATTTTAGCTCTCGTACTGGCTTGCAGCGTTCGTAGAAATATGAGTTAACTGTCCCAAATGAAAGTAGAGAAGCATAAATAGAAGATCTCTGAATATTTGTCTGACAGCAAACCCTCACAGAAAAGACCAGTACTAAATCTATCTGGCTTTCCTCAGAATTTTTCAAGCCTTTTTCCCTTAGTTGTCCCTGAAGTATGTATGGGTTTTCTAATTCCCACTTTGGAAAATAGGAAGTTTTGTTTACCTACTAAGAGTAATAATGACTGCCACAGGAATTACTGTTTGGTCTTTTTAAAAATTTTGTTGTTTACTTTCCTTTGAACTCTATTTTGCAATTATAATATTGCTTGCTGCTGTCATTATATGTTATTATGTTAAAGCTATGCCTATGGCATTTCTCTGAGCAGTGTGTCAGTGTCCTCTATGCTAAGACAAGTTGTCCTTGCTTTACTCCTACAAATACTTACAGAGAAATAAAGAGGTTAATTGTTATTAGGCATTTACTTGCTTGAAATAATTTCCCCTTTTTTGTAATTAGCCATTACATTCATCGAGGGATTGCTTTCAATTTTAACAAGCATTTGTAGCAAATTTCATTACTAAAAGTTGTGTGAATAACAGCAGCGTTTATTATAAATTGAAAAATAACATCATATTTCAAAAGCATAAACCATGTTAGTAGGTTCCATTATTTGACATAATTGATTTATATGAATAATATCTTTGCAGTGCTGAGTTCATTTTTTTTTTTCTTATTACTAGATACAAGGCAGTTTAGCATTTCTGCATTTGGAGAGGAAAAATGGAAATTGATAGGACTGAAGAATAAGCAGAATTAATTCTATTACGTTCTCTGTTATATAGGAGTGTAGTATATAAAGGCTGGTGGCATGTCAGTTTTCGTCACTGTCTTCCTTCTCAATGTTGTATCGTGCTAAAGGATGTCTTATCTCTGTTCTTGTGAGACACCACCTGGAGTACTGTGTCCAGTTCTGGAGCCCCCAACGTAAGAAGGGCATGGACCTGTTGGAGTGAGTCCAGAGGAGGGCCACGAAGATGATCAGGGGGCTGAAGCACCTCTCCCATGAGGTAAGCAAGTTGGGGCTGTTCAACTGGAAGAAGAGAAGGCTTTGGGGTGACCTTCCAGTCTATTACAGCCTTACAGCGCCTAAAGGGGGCTTATAGGAAAGATGTGGAGAAACTCTTTAGCAGGGCCTGTTGTGATAGCATGAGGAGTAATGGTTTTAAAAGAGAAGGAGGTAGATTCAGACTGGATATTAGGAAGAAATTGTTTACAATGAGGGTGGTAGAACATTGGAACAGGTTGCCCAGAGAGGTGGTGGATGCCCCATCCCGGCAAAATTCAGGGCGAGGCTGGACGGTGCTGTGAGCAACCTGATCTAGTTGGAGATGTTCCTGCTTCTTGGACTAGATGACCTTTAAAGGGCCCTTCCAACCCAAATTGTTTTATGATTCTATGAATGTTTGGGATTTTTTTCCTGTAATGTTATATCCTTTGGGACGGGGTTGGATTGGATTATGGGAAAATGTTTTTCTTTCTTATGTACTCTTCTGTGTTATTTGGAAGAGAATTTGGAGTGACTGTAATGACTTTGTTGCAAAGGATCCCTGGCAGTGGCAGCTCACTATACTGTGTGTTTGGAAGGCAGTGACAAGTTTAGTGTTCTGCAGGGTCCTTAGACCATGCTTGAAACCAGGTACCGAAGGAGTTAATTCCTGTCTTACTCTTGCCTTTACTGTCTGGAAGGTATCCTGAGTAAAGAGCTTGTTGTCTGCAGCTCCTAGACTTAGCTCTCTGATCTTGTCGTTCTCTTTTTTTCAGCCTGCTTGCTCTCCATACCTTTCTGTCTTGTATTGTCTTTCTTGAAGAAATCAGGTTAAAAAGGGGTCCGTTGCTTTCTCAGGCCTGCTGTGTCTTAGTCATAAATACAGGAGTCTTTAAACAGGGAACTTCAGCCCTCTTCTGGCCTGTGTATAGCTGTGGTGGGTAGCTTATGCTGTAACACTGGTCACCTGTATTTGGGAGAATGCAGTGTATCTTTCAGTCAGTACACTAACTTCATCTGAATTTCTTGTGTTCTCTTCCCGTATGTAGAAATGAATCAGTTGCTTTTATCCTCGTGAGCCATTACATTTTAACCATGTCTTGTACTTAGAGTGGAGAACAAGTGAATATTCCCTGAGTATTTATGTATTTATTTTTATTAAGTAGCTACTGCAGGTTTTTGAAAGGAACTAGGCCTTTCCATTGTGTTGATGTTACCAGTTGTTCACTGGATTTCTATTTTCAGTTGTCTCACAGATTAAATGATTCTGTAGGTGAGTAGTCTTTTCTTAAAGAGCAAAAAGACATGCTATTTTTTTTTTCATTACTTTTAAAGTTTCTCTCTTTTGGTTGCATTTCCCTCCTCTTTCGTCCCAGTGATCAGCCCAGCACCTGGAGTGCCTGACTTGACTGTCTAAAATTTGGCTAGACACCTTTTGGGACTGGGAATGTGGGAGGATGTTATCTGAATAATCTTCACATCCCATTAGATGAATAAACAAAGCTTCTTTTGTGACTCAGTTGTGTGTATCTGGTGTGGATGCTTGGATTTTGCAAATTCTGTTGGTTTTATTTTCAGGAATCTTAAACACATCTGAGCTGCTCTTGTTCTTCTGGTGTGTGTCTTTTTCTGCTGCAAGAATAGTATTTTCCTTTCCCTTTAATGGGGTGTTACAGATTCCTCTATGATTGATATATACAGTCCTTGTATCTTCAGAGTTATCCCATTTTAAATTGTGTCAAGGGATCCTGCTGTCTCTGTTGACTTTCCCAATTAATAAGTATATAGATGTTGGACATTTTGGTTGGTAGTAGTATAGTCACTATTACTTATTATTTCTATGTTGCTGTTTTGTTGTGGGAGTTTTTTTGTTTTGGTTTGTTTTTCTTTAATTTCCTTTGAATGCTCCCTTGTTGGATTAAAGAATCTGGTTATTTTAGCCAATCAGAAAGTAATTTAATTCTAATAATGTTTCATATTTTTTAAATATTATTTCTTGAATATTAGTGACTTAATTCCTATTTGGGTAAGTCATCAATAAGGAAAATATTTAACAGAAGAATATATGAAAACATTGTAACATATAATTAAGTAATCATGTTATTTAATCGTACTTCAGGTTAAATATGAGGTAGAGTTCCCTTCTGACACAGTTGTACAATTGATATTTTTTTATCATCTCAGGATTTAGATCAGTGCACAACTGTATTTCTTGCACAGCAATATAATATATATTGCAAAATTATGGTCATTAGATTCCTGTTCCATTCATAGAATCATAGAATCATAGAATGGTTAGGGTTGGAAGGGACCTTCAAAGGCCATCTAGTCCAACCCCCCTGCAAGGAGCAGGGACATCCCCCACTAGATCAGGTTGCTCAGAGCCCCGTCCAACCTGGCCTTGAATGTTTCCAGGGATGGAGCATCCACCACCTCTCTGGGCAACCTGTTCCAGTGATCTACAACTCTCATTGTGAAAAATTTTTTCCTAATGTCCAATC